>AWWV01008190.1:0-20020 GCA_001974805.1 Corchorus capsularis
ATAACCAACAAAATATCACTTCTCCCAATTAACTTTGTCAATGATACCAAGATTAAAGTATATCTCACAGTTCACAAATTTCCAACAATCTTAGAAAATTCAGTAATTGCTTCCCAAGTATACGAAAACTTCATTATATCATGAAACTTCAATTAATTAACTAAAATTTCTTGTTCGATGTGGATGCCTCAAAACGACTTGAGTAAGCCAAGCTTAAACTTGAGTAGTTTTGCATGAATCAATGCCAACGTCTTCATTTTTCTACACTCCCAAAATCCTAAAACATCCAAAGTACATAACCAACAATTTTAGCAACTTCATAAGGCCATCTAATGTGACGAAACGAAAATTAAAATTATATCTAGGGAACATCCATAACCAACTCAAATTCCCTGTCCTTTGACAAAGTCGACAACTACCTCGATAATTCTACTAATCCATTACTAAGTACTTAGGTTAAGATTCTTCAATGTTATATTGTTGGTTACCAATCTATCCTATCCTTAAGGATAACAATAACATTCCACAACAATCAATGTATCGATGGATAAGATTGAATAATTACGATAGGAATTGATAAAATTCATAGAGCCAATTATGAATAACATCAATGGTTACCTGGAGAGTTATCCGGATTGAATTGGCGGTTTCGATGAGTTCTAGTATGCATTCGAGGTTGAGCCCTACCCCCGGTGTGGGATTCAGGTGCTAAGGTGCCACTACTAGTGGCAAAAATGTTAGCAACGGCAGTGGTTCGATCGGAACTAGTATACTGGTTGCTCCACTTTGAAATGTTATTAATAAGTTGCCGAATTGGATAATCTCTCTTGAGATGGTCTGTACCACCACATTGGTAGCATAGAGATGGAAAAGGGCAAAGCCCATCATGCTCACTCCGACAATTCTTACAAATATTGCTCCTCCTTTGAGCTCGATTTCCATAACTACTTCCTTGGGCAGATTTGCCAAGTGGGGAGGCATGTACTTGGGGAGAACCTCCATAGCTACTTAATGAAGCTCCACTAGAAGAACCAGAACTTCGACTTCTTTTAGAAGATTGATCAGAAGAAGATTCATGTTGTTGCCGCTTATTCTTACCCTTAAAATTCTTATGAAACCAGCCATACTTCTTCTTAATGGGTGCTCGCCCTGCCTCCACTTCAGACTGCTTGGCTGCCGCAACGAACCTATTATATTCAAGCCTAATGGCAAGGGCCGGTTCCAACTGTTCTCTCAGTCCAAATGCAAATCGTGAACATAGTATATCCTTATCATGTGATAGTCCGATACACCTTGCTAACCTTCGGAGCTTAATTTCATATTCTTCTACTGACATTGATCCTTGAGTTAATTCGAAAAATTCCTTAGTAGCACTACTTTTGTTATAGACGGTGTAATATACTGCACAGAACTCAGCGACAAATCGACTCCAAGTATTTCATCCGCAACTTCTTTCCTAACTGATTGCCACCAAGTCCAAGCGGTACCACTAAGAAAACCCTTCACAAATTTCACCTTTTGCGGCATCATCTAACCCCATCTTAGTAAAATCATCTGAAACGTGGGTCAACCATTTCTGAGCTTCAACAGGACTTACATCACCGTTAAACGTTGTACATCCTAATTGCCTCGAGAAACTCGATCTATCGGTAGACAAGATAGACAAGCTAGAGGTTCCAACATGGTAAGGATTCACTTATTGAAACAGAATGGATGGAAAAACCATGGGTTGGTACGACATAGGTGGCAACGGCATGCGCGGATACGGCATAGGTTGAAAAGCCACAGGTGGAAACGTCACTGGCGGAATGGGGAAAGTTTGAGGATTTCCACTATAAGCACCTTGCATAGGGAATAAATGGTCTGAGGATTCTTCTTCCTCCATCCGACCTATTAACGAGGATGAATTGTGGGGAGGATGTCTTTGACGATTATGATCGCGTTTAGGTGGCATGATTCTACAAGAAGAGAAACGAGTTTAAAATTCTTAACCAACGAGAATCGAAAGAGACACATAGAATCTAGAATCAAAACAAAATTAAATTGAAAAGAAACGAAGTTAGTATTAAAACAAAGTAAACCAAACCCTTTAGTTTTTAATGAAAACATAAACTGAAAAGGTTGATGGACACCTATTTGTCCAGAACTTATCCTAAACTCACTACAGGCCCACTGAACTTATAAGACGAGGATAAGAACCAGATGCTCTGATACAAATAAAATTGTCACGCCCCGACCCGAAAGTCGAGCACGGACAACCGCAGTGTTACTTCGATACACGTGCCGATCGGTCACGCGCACCAAGTCTCCACGAAGCGTCAATACCAGATACAAAACAATAAAAACAGAAGTTAATTAAAAGTTTTAAAAACAAAACTTTTTCAAACCAGAGTACAAAACAATAAAAGTAAAAGCACTGTCGTCGAAAACCGAAATAATAAAATTATTCCGATAAACGAAAATCAAGTTAAATCCAAATAATAAGTTAGTAAACAAGAAAGAAGGCACGAGGGTTGACAATGAATAGAGACAATGCCAGTGGGACCCGTCATGTAGTGAGATGTACCTCTAAGAGCAGTGATAACAGCCTACGCCATCGACTCGACCGTCCAAGAGTGCGCTGAGTCCTAACTACCCTGAAATCACAACAAGAATTGAGGGGTGAGTACACGAATGTACCCAGTGAGTGAGCCACCCTCAAAAGAGGACCAGAAGAGAGTGGAGTGCACTCACAACCAAAACAGTTCATAAAACCAGTTTATAACAAAATCCATCAGTAATAACGAAACCAAATATATAAATCCAGTTCTCGGTCTAAAACCATGGGCTGCCATCAAAACATATCCGAAGTGACCTTGGCCCGAGTCAACCTCCGGAACCGTCAGGGGCATTTTTATTATCATATGTCATAAATTCTCCTGCCCGTCCCCCTGACGTTTGCCTGAGTCCGGCATTGCGTGGTGGCCGCAACACACCCAGTTTGGCTCTCCCATGCACACGCCAACGGCTAGCTTGCTTGTCGGTTCTGGAGCCGACGGTGATGTGGATCCATCACAATCATGGTCCGCAAAACAACAATCTACTAGCTAGTACTCCACCAAAATCAGCCATACGTACTCCCTGGGCTGCGTCAAACCCACGAGTCCCTGTATGCTTACAACCATTTCAAAACCATTTTCAATGGTAGCTAATGCACCCAAAACATTTTAATAAAAATCATTTATAAAAACAATTTATTAAAACCAGTAATAAAAATAAGTCCCTCAACGGAGAAACCAGTAATAAAAATAAGTCCCTCAACGGGTTCTCCGTTGAGGACAGCCCACTCACAGTTCAGGGGCCTCGTACACCCCAAAGTGAATCCACAGTGAGTCTAACTGGTGTCTCGATCAGTGCCTCGACCGTCTGATTGAGAAGTGCACCAAACACAATAAAACCATTAAAATCAAAATCATATATCGAAGTCATAACCAAAGTAAAACCAATACAATCAATCAAAACGGGGATAATAAACCATATCAGTCAGATAAAATAGAATAAAATCAGAGGAAAAACATTAGCTAGACCCCGTGATTTCACTTAAACGATCTAGCATGTTTACATAAGTCTTTCAGGGTTGTAGGTTGAGATTCTGATTCATAATACGCTTTCTAGGGTTCATTTAATTATTTATAGACTTTAGGTGTAAAATTGTAATTTGATGACCAAGGGGCATAATCGTCATTTAGACCAATCAAGGATAACATGTTAATATTCCCCAAAAGGATCATTACTGTAGCTTCCTAATCTCGAATGTGCAATCTTTACGTTTAATTACATATATAGTTCTCTTAGGGGCAAAATAGTAAATTTCACTATCAAGGGTATTCCAGTAACTTTACTCTATCTCAGAGTACGGTGACATTCCTTACGTGTTATAGTTCTTGACCCTAGTCATCGGGTTTGAAATCCTAGTCTAACGGAATGGATTAGTACACGATTACTAATTAGGGGTAATAATGTGATTTACGCACTCAAAGATAAACGAGAGTTTATGTCCCCACGAATATTACGGAATACGTGAATCATTCGGACTTACTAATGCAACCAATGTGGTCGCACTTGTCAATTTGACCATATAGGGGTAAATTCCTAATTTAACATTCTAAGGACGATTTAGTAATTTTATTTATCCAAGGGTAATATAGTAATTTCAAAACCCAATTTATTAGACCAAATTCTTTATTTCCAAATTTATCTCTTGAATTCCCTTATTTCCTTTCCCCCTTTTTTTTTTTTAAAAAAAAAGTGGGCCTAGCCCATTCTTCCTTTTTCTTGGCAACAAGCCCATTCTTCCTTATTCATCATTTTTTTTTGAATTGGGAATGGGCTTGATTAGGCCCAGCTGCCTAGCCAAGCCCGCTGGGCCGCACGCTGGCCCAGCGCATCTGGCCTGGCGCGCCTGGGCCACACCAGGCAAGCCCAAACGGCCCTTTTTCTTCTTTTTTTTTTTCTAATTCTTCTTCATTTTTTTATCCGGCACCGGAAAACTCACCGGAATCTGGAATTTCTAGATTCAACATAAACTTACCCAAGACAACATTTTAGTCATCAATTCCAACAAAACTCAACATCAAGATTCAACATAAACTTACCCAAGAATCCAAACTTTTACTCCTTACTCCTCCAAGTGCTCTTATGTTTCAATGTCCTTGCTTCAACCTCCCAAACACAAATTAAATTAAAAAAATCATCCTCAAAACAACTTCAAACATGAAGATTTTGTAAAGTTTCTTACCTTACTTAGAACTATCCAAACTCTCTCAATTTTCAACTAACTTTTGAAATAAAACCATGCTTGGAAAGGATTCGGTGGGGGAAAGTTTCTTCTAGGTTTGCATGTATAATTTGTTAAAGATTTGAACAACAAAATTTTGAGATAGAGAGGTGGAGTTTCGGTTTTTCCTTTAGGAGGAGAGGGAGTAATTTTGACATTATACCGTCAATGAGATAAAATTGGCTCCTTTTATACTCATGGGAAAAAAATTACATTTTGGCCCCATAATTCTCATTTCCTTCCATTTAGTCTACACCTTCAAAATCTCTTTCAATTTGGTCCCTCACTTCACCACTTTAAACCTCTAATAAAATTTTAAGTTAGGTTAAAAATTAGTTTAGACTTCACACAAAATTAGTTAATAACATCTCAATCTTTTTGTTCATTGATTTTTTTTATTATAACCTTTATAGATGTTTTGATAGCCTTTGATAAAAAAAATTGTTACCTCAACTTTTTTGATAAACACTACTTTTTTATTAATAAAAGATAACTTGAAACATTTTTCATATTATTTGAAGAAAGATTATTAAATTTACTAACAATGTAAGTTTACTGAAATTGGTGATGATAACCTTAATATATATTATTTTGGTAATTTAAGATGACAAAATTTGTTATCTTTATTATTGATAAAAGAATACTAATATTTGTAAGGATCTAAAGTACTTATGAATGTATTGATAAGAATATAACATTTTTTTTATAATGTGTATAGCTTTTTTAGTAACCTTATATATGAAGATTGGTAATCTTCTTTGTTGATTAAATGTTACTAACATTACTAAGGGTTATTGAAATTATTGATAGAAATATAACATCTTTGGCAATTTGTGTAGCATTTTTAGTAATCTTATATAAAAATATATTGGGTAACTTTCATTATTGAATTGTTACTAAAATTTCTAAAATGTAAGTTTACTGAATTTGTCGATGGTATTATAACATTTTTTATAACCTCCATTGCTTATTGGTAACTTTAAAGAAGAAAATTATTACCTTTTAAGTAAGAACTCTAGCAACACTTAAATATACTATGTTTAAAATGCTTGGAAAATCAAACAGAAAAGTTACCAGAAAAGAGGCCAAGTTATTCGCATTTGATGACAGAATTATAATGTTATAGTAGAGAAATATTAGAATGTGACTTTGTTTTCATAAACTATATAAGCATTATTTATTATATACTTATTTCATTTGAATTTGAATTTTTTATTATATATGATTTATAAAATTAATTATTCATCTTATATATCAATTACAAATTATAATATTTACATTATTTTAATATTTATTAAATATTTTATAAATTATTAACATATGTGCAACGCCGTTCATTACTAATATATATATATATATATATATATTATATACTAACGGAATTTGAATTGAATTTATCAAAGAAATTAGATTATATAAAACGAAATTACCGATATATATATATATATACACACATTATTATAAGATAATATATATACAGATTATCCAAATATATAGAAATGCTAACAGAATCTTGAAATCCAAATAATTAAACTAAAGCCAATAGAACCTATTAAATTAGAAACAGAAAGATAGAACAATATATAATAGATTATAAGACAAATACAATTTGAATCAAATCCAACAGAACCGAAACCAAATAAATGAGATTATCCAAGTTAATAAAGAGCATATTTTAACTTCTGATTAAACCAAATTAAGCTGAGTCTATATAAATGCAACAGAACGAAATAAGGCCAAAATAACAAGCAAAAGTCACGTTAGCAACAGATTAACAAGAGCTCATTAACAATATAAAATAATGAAAAACAATAATAAAGGGTTATAATAGACCGAAGGTTGCTCGGGGCCTGCTTGTCGTAGTTTCCTTAAAACAGATTGCTTGCCTCCCGTGCTCGAGGATGAATTCAGACTTTGGGTTCCAGGAAACAACGAGTCAAAATGAGTAAGAGAGAGCACACCATCTTCTCAACGAACGAGAATAACTTTGAACACATTTAAAACTATGCAGAGAGAAAAAACAAGGGATAGAGCTTTTGATGCTTTTTTGGTGTGTTGAATGCAGAAATGAAGGTCACTATTTATAGGCCAATGTAGGGGTAAAGTTGGAAAGCAAATTTGGAGAAAGATCAACCCACAAATCAGATTTAAGAGATATTTTTGGTGATTTTATTTACCAAAGCCTTCCCATAATCTGAGTGGTTGAGATATTTTCTCAACCACTTGGACTTGGCATTTTTACCAATTTGACTTGGAAAAATGCCACGTTTTTTTTCCTTTCACTTTCCAACAATCCCCCACATGAATGAAAAAAAAAATGTTTGTTTTGACTCGATAGTAGTGTTCAACCAATGACACCTGCAGAGGATAGGTAGGTGTTACCCTTTGAACCTTCCCTTTTGAAACATACAAACTAACCTAGCTGTCCAGTAGACATGATGTCCTTGAACTGTCCTGCTTTCTTGTGTAAAAGTACCATAGATTTCACATAAGTACCATTTCTTTGTTATTTGGTTCTCATGATTATATTCGTTTTGGCCATGAACATCAACCTGGTTCTGCGAGAGTTTCAGAGAATTGAGCCCCCGCAATTCTCCTTTGAAGCGGCCCCACTTCACTCTTACATAGGTGATTTACTTAAGTTTCAAGTAACTTAAGTATCATTAAAGCAATTCATTGCTAGTATAATCCATTCTCGTCACTATTTACTTATAGGAATGGGTTGAGGTCATAGTGACTACACTAAGTTCTTATAATTAGGTTGTCCCTTTGAATCTAGATGTTGGGATCTCCAATCAACTAGTTTGGGTTTCCTTCACAAGAACTTATTCTTTAACGGGCATGAGTCTCATTCCTTTAGCCAACTTCTCAATTAACTCTCTATTCAACCCTTTAGTTAGCGAATCTGCAATGTTATCCTTTTACCATACATAGTCAATAGTAATAACTCCAGTTGAGAGTAGTTGTTTAATGGTATTGTGTCTTTGACACATATGTCTAGACTTACCATTATACATATCATTACGTGCTCTTCCAATTGCAGATCGACTATCGCAATGAATGTAAATTGGAGGCACAGGCTTCTCCCATTTTGGAATGTCCTCTAAGAAATGGCATAGCCATTCTACTTCTTTTCCACAATTATCCAAAGCAATGAATTCAGATTCCATTGTGGATTTAGCTAGTGTAAACACATATCCACTGTGAATTTTGTGTTCTTTATATCAGAAATCCAATTAGCATCACTGTATCCTTCTAGGACTGCCAGATATCTCGTATAATGCAATCCATAATTCTGAGTATATCGTAAATACCTACGTATTGTTATGATTGCTTTCCAATGGTCCGCACTCGGATTACTAGTAAATCTATTGAGTTTGCTAACCATATAAGCAATATCAGGTGTAGTACAACTCATTAAATACATTAGACTTTCGATTTTTCTTAAGTATTCTACTTGATAAATGCCTTCTCCTCTATTCTTAGTTAGATGGATACTTGTGTCTAATGGAGTTCTTGAAATCCCAAAATCATCCTTGTTAAATTTTTCAAGGATTTTATCTACATAGTGTGACTGATTTAACGCAATGCCTTCTGATGTTCTTTTGATTTTAATTCCTAAAATCATATCAGCAAGTCCCATGTCTTTCATGTCAAATTTTGAATTTAACATGTTTTTGGTAGACTTGATCATTTTGTCATTGCTACCAACAATGAGTATGTCATCTACATAGAGGTATAAAATGACATAGCCATTTTCTGTCTCCTATGTATAGACACACTTATCACACTCGTTTATTTTAAAGCCATTAGTAATCATTGCATAATCAAACTTTTGATGCTATTTTTTAGGCGCTTGTTTCAGACCATACAATGATTTTACCAATTTACATACTTTCTTTTCTTTCTCTGGAGCTATAAAGCCCTCGGGTTGATCCATACAGATTTCTTCATCTAGATCCCCATTTAAGAAAGCTGTTTTTACATCCATTTGATGTAGTTCTAGATTTCTCAATGCAACGATTGCAATAATCATTCTAATTGAATTTATTCTCGTCACAGGACAATAAGTATCAAAGTAATCTAAGCCTTCTCATTGCTTGTATCATTTGATTACAATGTTGACTCCATGTGTTTTTGATGACAACAAAACATTCCCTTAATTTAAGTCTAACAAAGCTCCTAAGTGTGCAGGTGCAATATTAGCATATTATTGACTGCACTAACAGCCTTTCTAGATAACTTGCTTGGTGATATCAAGAAACTCATTGAAGGACTTAAAGATATAGACTTGAAGCTTCATAAGAGGACTTCATGATCAATTTATTAAGGGAATATGAAGCATGGAAAAGATCAATGAGAGTATTGAAGTGGAATAGAAAGAAAGTCAAGCAAAGCAAGAAGTGACTGGATTGGATGCCTTACGAATTACTAGCTTTCTCATCAAAGGCTTAATGGATTTAAATTAGAAGCTTCATGAGTGGAAGAATGGGATTAATATGAAAATACATGAAGCATGGAAAGAAGAATGAGAAACTTAGTGAGAAGTAAATGGTCCAATCGTGATTACCTATGTAGATGAGAATAATGCTACAACTATGAAGATGAAGATCTGACATGACATGGAAGCATAATTCAAATCTTCAATACATTGGCAATGAACATCGAAGCATGAAGAAAGTCTACACAAATTTCTGATGGAAATTTAGTCGGACTAACTGGAGCATAAAAATTAGTGCGACTAATTGACTGAACAGACAGACTGTGGCAGACTAAATTCCAGCACCAGAAAACGACGAAATAATGGCTAATTCGCTGTTAGTCGTACCAGAACGGTCAGAAACGGCTAGAAACGGCTAGTTTTCTATTTCTTCATATATATACAAGTTCAAATGATGTAGAAACATAGAGAGACATTATGTAAAGGTTAGAACTCAGCCAAACTCTCTAAATGGCCTTTAAACCAAGAATTATTCACTCCTATCATGTTTTCCCTTGGGTTTTGGCTTGAGGTTTAGTGTGACTAAAGTCTCTATTTTTATGTAAACCTCTTAGAGCTTAATTTGTGTAATGAGATCAGTTTAGGATCATTGTACACATCTTTCCATTGTATTAAGTTGGGTAGAGAGTGTTGGGAAGACACTCAACAAGCTAGGGAGCTTGGGTATGGAGCATGGGACTTGCTCAACTTGTAAAGGCGTGATGAAGGCACGCAACTTCATTGGTTGTAAGAGCTTGGAAGGCTCGGTTGTGTTGGCTTGGTTAAGGCTTTTAACTTCATCGGTTTAGTGGATTGGTTGAAATCCTTGGTGGGAATAGCCAAGGTAGAGGACGTAGGTCATGGAGGACCGAACCTCTATAAATGAACTTGCATTGTCTACTCTCTAAACCCTTGAGTTGAATTATGCTCTCACCAAAAGCTTTAACAACTCTATCCTTTCTCTTATTTGTTGAGTATTTCCTTTAGGCTTTCCCTACTCAAACACACCTTTTCTTTGAAGAGTTTCTGACCAAAACCACTCATTTTTTTATCCTCTAAAGACTTCAAGTTACACTCCTAATCATACACAAACCTTCATGATTGATGTTCAAGTCTGAATCAGTGCCACTGGACAATCACAGAATCTCCTGTTAATGCATTGCTCGCACTAACTGCAGGAGTTAGAATTAGTGTCACTGAGAAATTACAGAAGCTTCAATCATCACTCACACTAACAGTATAAGCTTCAAGAATTTTGGAAGAAGTGCTATTCACCCCCATCTAGCACTGCCCCACGGGACCAACATACAAGTCTAGCTTTATATTCATCTATTGGACCATCAGGTTTCAATTTCCTTTTAAAGATCCATTTAGATCCTAAAGGTTTGCAACCAGGAGGAAGATCCAACAACTCCCAAGTGTGATTTTATAGGATAGAATCAATTTCACTTTGTATTGCTTTCTTCCAAAGAGATCCTTCGGTGGAATTCACAGCCTCAATATAGGTCTGTGGTTCTTGTTCTAACAAATAAGTTAGATAATCATCTCCAAATGATTTTTCCAATCTTGCCCTTTTGCTAAGTCTTGGTTTTATTTCATTTTATGAGTCATGACTATCATCATCCTGATTTTCTTGATAAAAAGATTAATGTGTTCGCTTTGACGAACTTGCTTCATTATTTGACTTTGACGGAATTACATCTTCGAAAAATGATGTATTTCTAGATTCCTATTATCGTGTTCTTGTGTATATCCAGAATTTTCGAATTATAGACAAGGAACCGATAAGCACTACTATTATGTGCATACCCAATGAAAACACGGTCCACTGTTGTAGGACCTATCTTTGTTTTCTTTGTGTCGCAATGTGCAGGTCTGGAGTCAGAACTCTACCGCTAAACGACTTGAAGGAAATCTACTGAAACTTATGGAGTCGCCACTAACCAATATCTAGGTGTAATTAGTCACTTGATTAGCCTAACCAGTCTAATGAGGTCCAAAACTTGGCATGGGACCAACTAAACCTAAGGTTCGGTCTAGTAACCTAAGTCTAGGTAAGCACCCCCGAAGCGCCCGTCAAATGACGGTACCTCTTAGTCGAACTAGATCTGCTAGGTCAAAAGTACAATTAGTTGCTTTTAATCCTAATCTTGATTATTAAAGAAATATTATAAAAGAAAAAGAAAATAATTTTTTTAAAAAGAGTTTGAATGTCGAGAATTTTGGAGAATACAATCGAACAATCGTCGATTAATTCCACTTTCAATTCTCTTTCACTGTTTGTTCTCTTGTTGATCCTTTTCTCTTCAAAAAAGAGTTTTTAAAAATGCTATGTCAAAATATTTTACCATTTTTGATTTTCCAAAACATGATCAATTTTATTAATTTCCAAAATCTTCTTTTGGATTTCTTAAGAGAAAACTTTTATTTTCCAAAATCTTCTTTTGGAATTACTTAGAGAAAAACTTTCATTTTCCAAAATATTTTTTTGGAATTACTTAAATAGAAAACATTCTTTTTGAAAATACTTACCTTGAAAACTCTTGAATTACTTTTTGATTAATTTTTAGAAAATTGAATAAGAGACCATAATTGAGAAAAACAGTTTTTCAAAACCAATTTTATTACATCTTTTAATTTTCTGATATTTTCTTTTTTTTGAATTTTTTATTTTTCTAACTTTTACTTAATGCATGAATGTAATGATGAATGCAAAATCCGGTTTATTAGACCAACTCGCGTAGTCTTGGGTTATTGAAAGCCCTTCCCGGGATATATGCTCGGAACTTCGACGCATCCCGAGAAGAACCATCTCATCCTCAGAGACATTTAGAGAGTCCCGAAAACTCGACCACTCCTGTAAGCCCCTTCTTCGGAAGGTTACGGTTATCAGTTATCATTTAGTGGCATGATATGCAATAATAAAAGTTATCTTTGAAAGTAAACGTGTATGCAAATGAACTAACTTAGTTGATTTTAATTAATTAACATTAATATACTTACTTATCCTAACTAATTATTAAAACTGATTTATATTAATTAGCTAAATCCTAATCAAAACCCAAACCCAAACCCAAATATAAATTCAAATCACAAACTAAAAGCCCAAAACAAAATAGGGCCCAAATACCAAATTTAAGAATTAAGGGTCCAATGGAAAATGAGGAGCCCAAAGCTTATTCATATACTACTTATATAAGAGCCCAACTAAAGTATAAGCCATGTAAATGGATTTAAACCCCAACAAGGTTAATAATACTAAAGCCCAAACATATATATGTTGAAGAGGTCCATCAGAAGTCAAAAAGCCAACCATCCATGTAAAAGCCCAAACCTATATAATGACTAAAACCCCAACTGAAATCAAAAGTTTAAAGCCCAAACGAAAATTAACAGTAAGGTCCCAAACATAATTAGTATACATGTCAAATTATAAAATCTAATTTAAACTACCAAAGGCAATTTTGATTGCTTAAAATAAATTCCTAATAAAGATGTAATTTTTAATTTATCCTCCCACCATGATTAATTGATTGGTCGTCAGCAATCATAAAAATAATCCCCACAAAAACTAACTAAACTAGCTAGGGCAAGTAGGGGTCGAATCCCACAGAGAAGGGTTATAATTGTTCAAAAGGAAGAAAGAACTTTTCCAAAAATCAATTAGAAAACAGGAGATTAATTATCTCAATTAATAAAGAAAACAGTTAAACTAAAAACAAACAAAGTAAATTAAATCTAGATCTAAAGTAGATTATAAAGCAAACAATAATTATAAAACATACTTCTGCTCAAGTGAGTAGCATTATCATTCCCGCCACGGCCATCTCTTGCGGCAAATGTTGAAGAGTTAACATAGAAACATAGTAAGGGATAAAAAAAAAGAAAAAGAAAAAGAGTAAAAGAGTGCGACACCTAGACCCTTTCTCGTCACGCCAACGGCGGGAGCCATCACCCTGGTATCAGCTACAGCATCCATATCAACCACGGCATCCACCTCAGCCACAACATTCTTCCCCATCATGGAAGCCATGGTATCAACCGCAACATCCTTACCAGTAGCCGAGACCTGTGTAGAAAGGCCCTCTATGACCATGGTGTTATGTTCAATTGTGGGAGGAAGGCTAGCATCGCTCGGCGTGGCAGAGGTTAACGGGATGTTCCCAATAATGGGCTCACCCTACAGGACACCTATAAGTTACGGTTAGAAATAAGAAAAAGTATACAACAAAGGGAGGAAAGGCGCAACCCAGAAAGAAAAGATGATATGAAGAAGGTCAACCATACCTGGAGGCTGACCATCTCTCTCCATGGGTAAGCCGATACCATGGCTAGCCTCTTCAGCATCTGCAGAAGAATTACCACCTATAAAAAAAAAACCATCAGTAAAAGCCACATACAATACAAGAGCAAGAATAGTCATGAAATGAAATGTTATTCCATACTTGGGGTAGCCCTTTCCGCATTAGCAAGTTAAGTAAAGGGATTCGTGACACCAGTAAGTTGGCTAAAAGCACTCATAATCACATTAGGAGAAGCGTTAGAAACAACAGAGCTCGTGGTACCTGTCGGGACAACAAAGGAAGAAGAAAGTCAAGATAAGCAAGGAATGGCTCGAGATCGCTCAAATACGACACTAAAGAAGTAACAGAGACTTACCAAAAGTTGAGCTGCTTAACACCGAGGGAAGAATGATGGAATGAGACCCAGCAGACACATCACCCAAGTTCGTGACAACCTGCTACCAAAGGCACACAATAAGCAAAAGAAAGAGACGACGGTAGTTAAAAAAAATCTTGCAAAGGCCCATACCGAAAGTTGAACAGATGTGTTAGTCCCTAACTCCCTGCCATGCGGTGCAAGCCTTGTGCTCTCACGTCCGAAAGTGGGCGAGCCAGACTCTGTAGTACTCGTGTTGACTCACTTTGGGCTAGGAGAACCTGCTGTGTTAAGAACCTTTGGCTTGAGCTTGTGTTTAGTTTGTGGGGTGGGGGGGGGGGGAGAATAGACTTTGCACCCCTTTTCTTAGAAGCAACAGGCTTCACATTCTTATTCTTGGAAGCACTGGTCTCGGCAAAGAAATCATCTCCGCTGTCGCTTTGCTCGTCAGAGACCTCCCCTTCCGAGGAAGTAGTACTCTCAGCATGAACATACTCGACTAAACCCACTCGAGCCACTAATGGGGGAACAAGGGAAGACTTGCCATATTGCACCCAACCTGTGGCAGTAAGCTCATAATAGCAAGAAGAATGGCGATAGCATAACGCGAAAGATTTGTAGTGATCACCCAATGTCAACCTGCTGTTATAGCTAAACGCTTTCGGAATAGGCTCGGGATCAAATTTCATAAAGGCACCGAAGTCAGATATGAATCTCCCCCAATACTCAATCATAGCTGGAGTCATCATGGGGATAAACGTATGTCCCGCCACCATTAACTTTACTTCGAAGTGTGAGCAATGTTTTCGGAGAGGCTGGATTAAAAAGTTTATTATACACCGAGCCCAAGAAGGAAGTGCAGGTGGGGCTAACAGGACACCTTGATCATAACTAAACTGCCGAGCAACGCGGTTAGGATGGTAACCCGTCACTCCAAAGCTTCCAGTCAAGGACAAAGCGGTACCTATCACTATGATTTTCTTAGTTTCCGAACCCACCGTCGGCATAAAATGGCTGCTGATAGGAGGCTGAACGACACAGGTAGGAAAAGGACCGTATGGTCGCCAAACAAACCCACTGACATGATCAAACACGGTGTGCTACCTGCTGTAGTCTAAAAGCACTTTCTTGCAAAGCCAACCAATGATGCGAGGATAACCTCCGAAGGAGAAGACACCTTCCCCGTCCCAAGGGCAAACATGCCGTTTCGTGATGTCCTTTTATTCGTTGAATGGAACTTTAAATTCAGTATAATGCTCCCACAAAAACACTTGCAATATAGGATAGGACACTGTGGTTTCTATAAGGTAGAAGCCTCCACCCTCCATCTCATCGTCAAAGAAAGTGTCAAGCTGGTGATAAAGCGTACCAAGAACCAAAAGGGCTAATGGGAATGAAAAACCTCGAGACACCTTTATAGCAATAGGAAGCTGATGCGCCGAAAGCTTATCATGGAGGGAATGATGCGCCAAGGACTTATCATGGACTTGAAGACAAGCATGGAGAGCATGGAAAGGATGTGCATGGGCTGCAAGGAAGCATGAAGATGCATGGAGACCATGGAGATATCGATAATCATGTTCCAAGCACTAAAAAGATGCCATTCGATCCATTGAAGATGCCTATTGGTCCGATGACAAGAGCAAGAGCTAAGAGATTCAAAGATGCACTCATCGGCTTTGTTCGAACTCATCTTGATGATATGAAGACCATTTCTGAAGAGCTTTGATGATGATTTGAGAAAGTAAACACCAATAAATTACAAGTTCATCACTTTGCTTGCTATTGATTCTAGATGGCCGGATTGACATCATGGCATGAGCCCATTAGCTTTAGTTTGCTTTTTTGGGCTTAATTCTATCTTAGATTAGCTTATTTTTAAGTTTGGATGTTTTTTGGGTTGGGTCTTGTTTGACTAAGTCCAATCCTTGTTTAATTATGCTTTTATTTCCTTTTCCTAGTTGGGCATGGACTAGTTTTTCCCTAGCCCTTATGTTTGGACGAAAATTAGGGATTTATTTTAGGATTTTGGTTGACCCTATCACTATATAAGGCCACCAATATCTCTTGTAAACATAAGTTAAGTTGATTAATAAAGTTGAGTTTTATTCACCCAATTGATTATCTTAGTTTCATTGTTCTAGTTTGAGCATACTTTAGGGTTCTTCAATCTTGTAGAGTACTAGCAAACAATTAGGTTGTGATTGCTTAATTGTTTGTGAATCTTGTGATCTTATGTGTTCAATTGCAGGTCTAATTGGAGATCTAAGGCCAACGAACGAAGAGAGATTGCTTTGTGAAGGTTGTCGACATACTTGTCTAGAAGTTGAAGAAGTTCAAGTAGATTCTTGGAGGGTCTCAAGGATAGATCTGAATCTAAAGCAACTAGATTCGTATCAGAAGCAACTCTTTCAAGACTCTGTTTCCTAGGAAGCCACCGAATACGAACTTACTTAACCACAGAATATGAACGCAACTTTGCAATGAGAAGCCTCTATGCCCTCAGTACACGCGTAATGCTGAAGCCAGTTAAAGAGTTTCGCTGTCTTGGTATCATTCCACCTCTTACCAGCAGGGAGACTGGAGTAAGTAGCTAGGAATGAAGTTGCAATATCCGTTTCCTTTGCTTCAAGATGGATTGAAAACGGATCAAGTTCCCCTACAACGGGAAGGAGAGAAGCCGTTGCGACAACCTCCAAAGTGATGGTGAACTCACCAAAAGCTGTAAAAAAGGTGTGCGTAGACTTGTTCCACCTCCGCAATAAGAAGGCTAGGGCCTCACTATCAGCATAAAATCGCCCCCTCTTCGCGAAGCAAACGGCATAAAAAACACGGGTTTTAACCAAAAGGTCCCTGAAGTCGGCATCGCATCCAAAAGCTCCTTATCAATCTAGTCAACCCAATGAGCATTAAATGAACCACAAGAAAACACAGGCGCGACAGGTGCATGAGTTAAATCCCCTCTCCCCAAGCGGGCCCGAGATGTCTTTTCTATGAGAGGGAACCATTCCTCATCACTCGCAGTGGCAACATACCCATCAACAAGTCTCCAAATGCAGTGTGCGTCTCCCCCAACGCATGGTATTTGTCAAAATCCAATATGCCATCATCTAATTCCAACCAAGCATCATACAATGAGCCAACCCAAGACGGGTCAACTTGCTCTGCCATGGATGTTGCATGACAATGAAAGTGGCAATCAAAAGCATAATTAAAAGCATTCAAGTAGACGAGTTTAGCCAAGCCACGACAAATAACAAGGAGTTCAACCAAGATGAAGTAAAGCTAACTTTATGGCGGCATAACATAATGAAACGTGGCAGCAATGAGATACGGTAGAGGCCCACGTAGAGATAAGTCGCGGCTGTGGAAATTTGCCGCAGTAATGAGATACGACAGTAGAGACACGTGGAGATGGGACACAGCAGTGGAGATTTGCCGCAGCAATAAGATACGGTAGTAGAGACACACCGTGGAGATGAGACATGGCAGTGGAGCACTCCTACAACATTGCAGCATAAGAAATTTATGGCAACAAACAGAAATGTGGCACAATTAAAAGACAAGCTCAACACACAAAAGACTATGGAAAAAAAAATATATATATATATATATATATATATACAGTCCTTTTCTTAACCTACAGCAAGTGCTAGGCACCTAAAGCCAAAAGCCAAGCCGTGGAAAGCTAATGCAACAACTCCAAAACACCAAGGTCTTGCGAAGGAGCAATCCAATATCACCAGACAAGACAGACAAGGCAGCACAAAAATTGAAAGCATGGGCAAAATAGAAAAAAAAAAAACTCTCAAAATCATACCTCGACAATGCAGTTGGAGAGACGAGTAGGGGCAACAACAAACATAAAAGCCAGGAAGAAAATCAAACACAGCTAGATGGAACGAGTGAAATCAACAACAATGAAGAGTAGCAAATAGCACTTTCTAATCAACTATGTAGCGAGAAAAGCTAATCGAAATCAAGAGCAACAAATAGCAGCAAATCCAAATCCCAATTGTCAAGTAAAGCAGTAACAAGCATAAAAGGGGAACGAGATGCGTCTCCTTTCAATTCAAAAATCAGGGACGAATAACCTAACCCACCTCCGTTAGGCAAGCGGTAAGCAGCTGATCGAGCTCAAATTATGCATGTTTTTATAGCTATTTTTATATACTTTTTGCTATTTTTATATGTGTTTTTACCCTATTTTGTAAGTATTTGTGTTTTTAGGTCCTGAAGACAAGAAAAGTGAAAACTTATTGTTTTTCACTCTTTTTGGAGCTATTTTGGAGACTTTTTACTCAACTATGGATTTAGCCACTTGGAATGAAGATTTGAAGATTCGAAGTTCGTAATTGAAGATATCTTGAAGATTTGAAGAATAATTCAAGAAGCAAAATTGAAGATTTGGAGCTTTATTTGTTAAGGATTGAAGACAAGCCCAGAAGAAGTCCTGAAGTTGAGGATTTTTGGATTATTTATATGGGAATATACTCAGCCCATATAAACCTATAATTGGAGTTAAAATCTCAATTAATAGGCCTAATATCCAAAAGAATATTCAAATCCCGCAATAATCCCGTAGATTTGCGATATTAGCCCGGTTTCAGCGCAGTCTTGGTAGAAAGGCCATAACTTTTTGCTAAGATGTCCGTTATAAGCCCATGAGTACTCGTTGGAAAGCTAACTCCGAGCTCTACAACTTTCTTTTGAAGTGCAAAACCCAGATCTGCCATTTTCAAGCCCGAAACTGAAGTCGAAGTCCCTGATCAATTCCAGAAATTTCCAGGAAATTCTAGAAGTCCTCTTTTGACTTGGAGACTACTCTAGGATGACACCTAATCCTACTTGGACTCCAAGAAAAGAGCCTAAACCGTCCTACCCTTATTCTCCACTATAAATAGCCACCTCCTGTATCACAAATCACACAACTTCACAATCCACAAATTTTAGATTATTTTCTTTTTCTACCTTTCTTTAGTTTTTAGGTTTTTCTCTAGTTTTAGAAGGGGAGAAGTCGACACCCTCTCTAGCAATAGAGGGAGTCGACGTCCCTAGGGTTTTCAAAGGGGAGATTCCACCTCTCCCAGTCCTGTAAGTATTCTTATGCCTCTCATGGATTTAGTACTTCTGATCCTTTGGTGAATTCAATCAATTGATTATGGTGAGATTTCTATACTTATAATTTTGTGTTAAGTTCTTGATGATAGTAGTCAAAACCCTAGAATAATTTTATGATTCTGAATCTTATCTGAATTATGTGGCCACTAAGGATGTAAGAGGAAGATCTATGGCTAGATCATACTTAGAATTAATCACTCAAGTTTGATTGTATGTAGCAAATTAGGTTTGTTTAATCGCTGCTTTATGGGTATTTGTCTACCGGAGGGCGAGAAATTTCTCTTCGTATGGTTCTACTTGTAGGCATGTGTGTAAAATTAACTGTTCTTAATGCTTTGTTCTCAAGTGATCTTTAAGCCCTAAGAAAGTAATCGATCATTGAAGGAATAATAGGGATAACTACAGCTCTAATCGGCCTCTTATCTAAAATACATGTTGGGAAACCTATATCAGTTGTCAGTCAAGAATAAGATGCGAAATTCACCTTTTAAATCTAGGATCCATAGTTAATTTGATTGAAGGATACCACTGGTGAAGAAGTATACTTTATAATTATTGTTTGCTTTATTAATTTGCTTTATTAATCTGCTTTAGATTTAGATTTAGATTTAGATTTGCTTTGCTTTATTTTTAGTTGAATTGTTTTCTTTATAATTGTTATTTATTTAATCCCCTGTTTTCTAATCGATTTTTGGAAAAGATCTTTCTATCTTTTAATTGTTCATCACATAAACCTTCTCTGTGGGATTCGACCCTACTTGCCCTAGCTATTCTAGTTAGTTATTTGTGGGGATTATTTTTATGGTCATAGACGACACGATCATAAATTTTGGCGCTGTTGCCGGGGAAGGGAATTGAATTGAGAGAAAGTGAAGAGAGATTGGATCCAAAAAAAAAAAGTAGTTTTTTGTTTTTTTTTTTCCGTTTTTTCTTAAAAAAAAAAA
>AWWV01008191.1:0-17746 GCA_001974805.1 Corchorus capsularis
CGCTACAAACAATCAACCTTGAGTGGTCAATTCTAAGCTTGATCTAGCTATACACCTTCCTCTTACATCATTAGTGGCCACATAACTCAGATAAGATTTAGAATCATAAAATTAAAACAGGGTTTTGACTACTATCATCAAGAACTTAACACAAAATTATAAGTATAGAAATCTAACCATAATCAATTGATTGAATTCACCAAAGGATCAGAAGTATTAAGGATTTAGCTACTCATGGATTTAAGAAAATCCATGAGAGGCATAAGAATACTTACAGGACTGGGGAGGAACGATTCTCCCCCTTTGAAACCCTAGGGACGTCGACTCCCTCTATTGCTAGAGAGGGTGTCGACTTCTCCCCCTTCTAAAACTAGAGAAAAACCTAAAAACTAAAGAAAGGTAGAAAAAGAATAAAACTATATGAGAGATTAATTGTGTATGTATGTGATTTGTGATACAGGAGGTGGCTATTTATAGTGGAGAAATAGGGTAGGATGGTTTAGCCTTTTCTTGGTCTCCAAGTTGAATTAGGTGTCATGGTAGAGTAGACTCCAAGTTAGATGAGGACTCTAGAATTTTCTGGAATTTTCTGGAATTTGGCAGCAACTTCGACTTGAATTTCGGGCTTGAAGATGGCAGTTCTGGGCTTTGCACTTCAAAAGAAACTTGTAGAGCTCGGAGTTAGCTTTCCAACGGCTACTCATGGGCTTAAAACGGACATCTGAGCAGAAATTATGGTCTTTCTACGAAGACTGCACTGAAACCGGGCTAATATCGCAAATCTACGGGATTATTGCGGGATTTGGATATTATTTTGGATATGGGGCCTCTTAATTGGGATTTTAATTCCAATTATAGGTTTATATGGGCTGAGTATATTCCCATATAAATAATCCAAAAATCCTCAACTTCAGGGCTTCTTCTGGGCTTGTCTTCAATCCTTAGCAATAAAGCTCCAAATCTTCAATTTTTACTTGTTGAATTAATTCTTCAAATCTTCAAAATATCTTCAATCACGAACTTCGCATCTTCAAATCTTCATTCCAAATGGCTAAATCCATAGTTGAGTAAAAAGTCTCCAAAATAGCTCCAAAAAGAGTGAAAAACAATAAGTTTTCACTTTTCTTGTCTTCAGGACCTAAAAACACAAATACTAACAAAATAGGGTAAAAAACACATATAAAGATAGCAAAAAGTATATAAAAATAGCTATAAAAACATGCATAATTTGAGCTCGATCATGCGGCATCAGGAGTTCTATCAAACAAGGGAATATTATCGATGCTCTCAACAAGAATTTGATCATCTACTCCTAATCCTTCATAGAAATAGGAAATCAAAAGTTGTTGTGATATGCCATGGTCAGGGCAGTTGGCGCATAGCATCTTAAATCTATCCCATGCTTGGTAAAAATTTTCGTCTTTTTGTTGTTTAAAGGCAGCGATTCGTTGTCTTCCTTTGGAAATCTGGGCAGGTGATGTCGATGAAGAATCTTCAATAGCTCCTTTCTTAACAAACTTAGAACTTATAACATAAACAAAATTGTTAGATTTCAACGGCACTTGAGATGAAATTCTAGGGTGGATGACTTCACCATCGAATTCCATGGTCAATGAACCATTGAATACATCAATCTTAGTATGAGAAATCTTGAGGAAAGGTCTTCCTAATAAAAGTGGACATTAATCTTTCGAATACTCCATATCCATGATGAATATGTCGATAGGAAAAATTATATGCTCAACTTTAATTAAGATATACTCTAAAACACCTTTGGGATAAACCAAAGATCCGTTAGCTAATTGCAGAATAACATCAGTATTCTTCAAAAAACCAAGATTTAAAGATTTGTAGAAAGAATAAGGCATCACAGTTAAAGAAGCACCTAGATCAAGCATAGCATTCTCTATAATACTTCTTCCAATAGAACAAGTAATAGAAAACGTACCTGGATCTTTGCACTTAGGAGGTAAACTCTTTTGAAGCACAGCAGAGACATTAGTTCCAGCGCTTACCTTACTTTGTAATCTTTTCTTGTTGGTACAAAGTTGCTTGAGGAACTTTGCATAATTCGGAATCTGTTGAATGGCATCGAGAAGTGGGATGTTGACCTCAACTTTTCGAAATATCTCCAAAATATCTTGATCATCACCTTCTTTCTTTTACTTCTTTAATCTTGATTGAAAAGGAATTAGGTTGGAATCGGTTTTAGGCTTGTTTGAATCGCACACACCTTTTCCTTTGGGTTGAGTTGCGGCCTCTTCTTTGTTGGAACCTTCAATTGGCGCAGCTCTTTTGTCATTGTGTTCATCTTCAATCTTGATTTCGGCAGGCAATTGTAAATCTTCTTTGGTGTAGCTCGACTCTCCTTTGTCTTGTTGATGTGCGGCAAGGGTTGGATAAGGGTCTTTCAACTCTTTTCCAGTCCTTAAAGAAATTGCACTGACATTCTCTCTAGGAGGTACCTTTGGTTGCGATGGAATCCTTTGTTGACCTTGTGTCTTGAGATCGCTCAAATCACTAGCTAATTGACAAATTTGTTTTCTCATCATCTCCATAGCTTCTTTGATTTGTTGCATCTCGATAGCTTGTGAAGATTGAAAATTAGGTCTTTGAAAATTCATTGGCCTTCCTTGAAAATTTCCTTGATTTCCATATTATTGGCTCGGTTGCTCAGGTCTCCAATAAGGTTCAGGCTTCCTTTGATAAGCTCCTTGTAATCCCACTATATTGACTCCTTGCAAGTTGTCTTCCAAAGTAGGAGCACTTATCAGTATAGTGTCCTTGAGAACAAATACCACAAACTCTAGGCAAACTTGAAAAATTCGCTTGGGACAAATTAGTGAGTATAGCGATTTGTTGATTCGTTTCTTGAAGTTGTTGCTCCAATGAGGTGGAATAGGTAGAAACTTCATTAATTCTTCTTGTAGGGCCTTCTCTTGAAAAGTCTTCTCGAGATCCAAATTGTTGAGTGTTTGCAGCCATGTTTTCCACTAATGTCCAAGCTTCGGCAGGAGTTTTGTCTATGAAAGCTCCTCCACTTGCAGAATCGATGGAAGATCTATGAAACGGTAGTAATCCTTCGTAGAAGTACTGGATCAGCAACTGTTCATTGATTTGATGATTGGGGCAGCTCGCACAAAGTGTTTTGAAACGTTCCCAATATTGATGCATTGTTTCTCCATGGCGTTGCTTAATTCCGCAAATCTCCTTCCTTATACTTGATGCATTGTGTGCAGGAAAGTACTTTTCCAAGAACAGCTTCTTAAGACTCGTCCAAGATGTGATTGAACTAGTGGGTAGAAGGTACAACCAATCTTTTGCTCGGTCCATAAGAGTGAACGGAAAGGTTCTTAACAGGAATTGATCTTCAGGAATACCTTGAATACTTGTTGATGAACAGGCAATCTGGAAATCAGTTAGATATCGGTGAGGATCTTCTCCTGCAAACCATGAAATTTGGGTAAAATCTGAATAAATCCAGATTTTATCTCAAAGTTTTCAGTTGTATTTGGATATTGAATGGCTAAACGTTTGGCATTAACGTTTGGTGCAGCTAACTCTCTTAGAGTTTTGGGTTGTTCTTCTTCAGCCATGTCTTCTGACGATGTTGAAACAGCAGATCTTGGAGAACTTGGTTGAGAACTTGAATTGGATGACTCCTCTTCTTCTAATCGGCTTTGTGTCTTCTTCTTCTTCTGAAATAGTGTTCTTTCAGGCTCAGGATTGCATTCTAAACCTTCAATACCACTACTTCTTGTCTTTGGCATGCAACTTCCTTGAAAAATCAAACAAAACAAAAAAGAAAAATTAGCAGTAACAGTTCTTTAATAAACAATTAAAAAGCAAAACAGAAAATAATTTTTTTTATCGACGCAAGCCCAAATTTTTTTTTTAAAATCGCAAACTTTTTTTTTTTTTAGAAAAATCGAGAAAAAAGGAAAAAACTTTTTTTTTTTTAGAAAAAACGGAAAAACAAAAACTGTTTAAAATAGATTAATTCTTGGATCTAATCTCTCTTCACTTCCATTCAATTCCCTTCCCCGGCAACGGCGCCAAAAATTTATGATCTTGTCGTCAATGACCATAAAAATAATCCCCACATAAACTAACTAAACTAGCTAGGGCAAGTAGGGGTCGAATCCCACAGAGAAGGGTTATATGATGAACGAAAGAAATTAAGAAAAATCTTTTCCAAAAATCAATTAGAAAACAGGGGATTAATTATATCAATTATAAAGAAAACAATTAAACTACAAATAAAGCAAAGAAAATTAAATCTATATCTAAATCTAAAGCACAATATAACGCAAACAATAATTATAAAGCATACTTCTTCTCCGATGGTATGATTCAATCAAATGAAGTATGGATCATCGACTTTAAAGGTGAATTAAGCATCTTATTCTTGACTAACAACTGGTATAGCTTTCCCAACATATATTTTAGATAAGAGGCCGATCAAAGCTGCAGTTATCCCTTTTATTCCTTCAACAATCGATTACTTTCTCACGGCTTAAAGATCACTTAAGAACAAAGCATTAAGAACAGTTAATTTTACACACATGCCTACAAAGTAGAACCATACGAAGAGAAATTTCTTGGCCTCCGATAGACAAATACCCATCAGGCTGCGATCAAACAAACCTGATTCGCTACAAACAATCAAACTTGAGTGGTCAATTCTAAGCTTGATCTAGCTATAGATCTTCCTCTTACATCGTTAGTGGCCACATAACTCAAATAAGATTCAGAATCACAAAATTATTTTAGGGTTTTGACTACTATCATCAAGAACTTAACACAAAATTATAAGTATAGAAATCTCACCATAATCAATTGATTGAATTCACCAAAGGATTAGAAGTATTAAGGATTTAGCTACTCATGGACTTAGGAAAATCCATGAGAGGCATAAGAATACTTAAAGGACTAGGGAGGAACGATTTCTCCTCCTTGAAAACCTAGGGACGTCGCACCCCTCTATGGCTAGAGAGGGTGTCGACTTCCCCCTTCTAAAACTAGAGAAAACCTAAAACTAAAGAAAGGTAGAAAAAGAATAAAACTATATGAGAGATTTGTTATATGATTTGTGATACAGGAGGTGGCTACTTATAGTAGAGGATAGGGGTAGGACGGTTTAGCCATGACTTGGACTCCAAGTTGGATTAGATGTCTTCCTAGAGTAGAATCCAAGTCAAAATAGGATTCTGGAATTTTCTAGATTTCTACAGAAACTTCGACTTGAGATTCGGGCTTGACGATGGGAGATCTGGGCTTTGCACTTCAAAAGAAAGTTCAAGAGCTCGGAGTTAGCTTTCCAACGGCTACTCATGGGCTTAAAACGGGTATCTGAGCAGAAAGTTAAGGCCTTTCTACGAAGACTGCGCTGAAACCGGGCTTATATCGCAAATCTGCGGGATTATTGCGGGATTTGGATATTCTTTTGGATATTAGGCCTACAAATTGGGATTTTAACTCCAATTATAGGTTTATATGGGCTGAGTATATTCCCATATAAATTATCCAAAAATCCTCAACTTCAAGGCTTCTTCTGGGCTTGGCTTTAATCCTTTGCAAATAAGCTCCAAATCTTCAATTTTTACTTCTTGAATTAATTCTTCAATTGGCTTCAAATCTTCAAAATATCTTCAATCACGAACTTCGCATCTTCAAATCTTCATTCCAAATGGCTAAATCCATAGTTGAGTAAAAAGTCACTAAAATAGCTCCAAAAAGAGTGAAAAACAATAAGTTTTCACTTTTCTTGTCTTCAAGACCTAAAAACACAAATACTAGCAAAATAGGGTAAAAACACATATAAAAGTTGCAAAAAGTATATAAAAATAGCTATAAAAACATGCATAATTTTAGCTCGATCACTCATATGGGACACTCCCGTGTCATTCTCCCCCGGTTGAAAAAAATTTGAAGTTCCTCCATGAACATAAGGAACAAGACCCCTACTTGACATTAACAAGTGCTCCACTTTTGGTGTAGGTGTTGCTTTAGGCTTCAATGGAGTTAATGTGATCTTTCGGCCATCTTTCTTTAAAGTGTAAGTGTCACCATGGCCATCATAAATAACATGTCTATCATATAACCAAGGACTTCCAAGTAACAAATGACAAGCATCCATAGGCACTACATCACACTCAACTTCATCCGAATAATATTTACCAATGGAAAAAGCTACTTGGCATTTATAGGTTACCTTCAAATCTGACTCATCTTTCAACCAACTCAATTTGTAGGGTGTGGGATGTGGAATGGTCTTCAACCCGAGCTTTTGGACCATCTCCGTCGAGGCATGGTTCTCAAAACTTCCACTATCAATAATCACCATGCAAATTTTTCCTTGGCAAGTGCATCGGGTATGAAAGACATTCTTTCTTTTCCAATCTTCCCCCGGGCTAGCTTGAGTGATATTGAAAACTCTTTGAACAAGAAAAGATTCCCCTTGGTCGGCATGGACAAGTACTTCTTCCTCATGTGCTTGTTCGGCCTCCAACTCATTCTTTTCATTGTCATCGTCACTTCCTTAAATTAAAGTAACAACTCTACGATTTGGACAATCAAAAGCAATATGACCGAATCCATGGCATTTGAAACACTTCTTTTCAGGCCTCAACTTTGTTTCCCACTATCATCCGTTGCCCTCTTGCCCTTGTCTTTGTTATTAACATCAATGTTGCATTTAGGCACAAATGGAGCTTTCGGAGTAGTTTCCTCGCTAGGCTCTTTTTCATCAAGTTTTGCAACAGATTTGTTTCTAACTTGTTTCTCCACTCGAAGGGCTAATTTGATCACATCATTTAAGGTCCTATAAGGCTGTAAAACAACAATGTTAGCAATCGAAATTTTCAAACCAGCCAAGTACCTTGCTATAGTTTGTTCCTCGGGTTCGTTGATGTTTGCTTTAATCATCAAGGCATCAAATTCAGCTGTGTAGTCTAGGACATTCATGGACCCTTGTTTCAAATTTTGGAGCTTGAGAAATACATCTTGCTTGTAGTCCTCAGGCAGAAACTTCTTCTTGAATTCACGCACCATTTTGTCCCAAGTTCTAATCTTTTCCTTGCCATTTCTTTCTCTTTGCATCCTCAAATTTTCCCACCACAAAGAGGCATGTTTTCTAAGCTTGATAGCTACAAGCTTCACTTGTTTATTTTCAGGCACATCTTGGTACTCAAAAATCCTTTCCACCGTATGTAACCATTCAAGGAAGTCATCGGGTTGGCCTCTCCCATCAAATTCGGGTATCTGCACCTTTGGGACAAAGGTGTTCAAATAGTTAGCTTGAGCATCTCTAACTTGCTGGATTTGTTTATTGTTGTCACCAACCTCTTCATGTCTATTATTTCCCCTTTGTTGTTGTTGTTGCCTCCTTAAATAAGCTCCAACATCATCCGGGTGCAAACGCTCACTAGAGCTTGAACTAGTACCATCACCACGAACTCCTCTCCTTGTATGTGAGCTACCTTCACTAGGCTCTCTATGGCGTTGCCTTTCTTCAACTATGTGCAGTCGGTTTTGAAGGCTCTCAACTAAGGCTCTAAGGCCTTCAATTGTGTCAAGACCCGCAACTCTACCCCCATCAACACTTTGTTGAGACATGATTATCTCCCTTACAACCAAAGCTCTGAATACCAATTTGATACGGGGAAAGATCAAAACAGAATTGAAATGAATTTAAATGAGTTGCTCTAAAAACAGATTTTGTTGTTTAAGTGTTCAAATGAAGCTAAACACTTAAAATTACACAAGAAGTGTAGGAAATGAAGGTATTTGGATTATTTAGGGAATGGATTCAACAAGAAAAATAAAGATTTAAGCATACGGGCTCAAGAGCAATTGGATACAGATTTCACCACCAATTGAAGAATCGATCGAAGCTCACCACCAAAGAACACAACTTGATACAGATTTCACCATAAGATGAATTCACTGGATATAGAAACTTCTATTAGCTCCAAATCAAGATGAGATACAGATTACACCACTGAAATTGACATAGAGACAAGCTTGATCACCTAGACAGGGTTTTCAAAGCAAGAACAAAAGTTCAAGGTTTACAAAATTCAAATTTGATTTGCTATAGTGCTCAAAATAGCTTATATAGGCTATTTAGCACTTAACACACTTAACCCCTAGAAATGCTAATTAGGTGCTCAAAAGTTGTATGAACCCATTTTGGATTTAGGTGGCCGAATTCCATCTTTCCATGCACAAAATGATGAAGTTTCATCAACTTGTTCAACTTGCCATCAATTTGCATTTTCATCCAACCAAAAGAGAAAGCTTCATTCATGGGTTTTCCAAGCCTCCAAAGTTGACTTACATGTGTCACATGGAGAAAGGTGGGTCATTAACATGTGTCATGAAATGAGAGATGCTTGCTTCCACATAGGCATCAACTTGGAGAGGTGCTAGCTTCCATCCAACGTGGCTTCCTTGGTCCCATTTAAAGTGACATGTCATCAAAGCAATGTGCTTACATGGCGTGGTGCTTGCTTTACTAAATTCATCTTCTTCCCCCGAATCAGCTTCATGACTCATATGGGACACTCCCGTGTCATTCTCCCCCGGTTGAAAAAAATTTGAAGTACCTCCATGAACATAAGGAACAAGACCCCTACTTGACATCAACAAGTTCTCAACTTTTGGTGTAAGTGTTGCTTTAGGCTTCAATGGAGTTAATGTGATCTTTCGGCCATCTTTCTTTAAAGTGTAACTGTGGCCATGGCCATCATAAATAACATGTCTATCATATAACCAAGGACTTCCAAGTAACAAATGACAAGCATCCATAGGCACTACATCACACTCAACTTCATCCGAATAATATTTACCAATGGAAAAAGCTACTTGGCATTTATAGGTTACCTTCAAATCTGACTCATCTTTCAACCAACTCAATTTGTAGGGTGTGGGATGTGGAATGGTCTTCAACCCGAGCTTTTCAACCCATTTAAAGTAACATGTCATTTGCTCGTTGGAAATTTTAATCCAAACTTGCTAGATGATAGCTCTTCCTAGCCCGAAACTGATTCCCCATCTTTGTTGTTTACATGTTTTTTCAGAAAATGGTTGAAGAAATGGGAAGGAATAAAGTGAATGGATCCCAAGTGAAAGGATGGCTCGGCCCTAGGTAAATGACCCCATTTCTTGTCCGTATTTTCTGACTTTCTTTTTTATTTCATGGAAGAACAAGATGGAATCTTTTTTAGTGAGAGACAAATTCCTCTGTTTGTCGATTCGGTATGTTCATGGAAGGGGGAAGCTTTCTGCAGTAAGAGAGTATTCAGAGTTTTCTCGAGTGTATTAGGGAGATAAGAATTGAATCCTTGTGAGAGAAGAGAGAGCACAAGAGAGGATCCATGAGAGAGTGAAGGTGTGTGGAGAAAATGAATCCAGAGAACGATGATGATGATCGTTTTTTTTCAAGAGAGAGAGTTCCCCCTTAACCTCCTCTGCTAGCTGCTATTTTCTTTTTTCATTTTTCTTCCTTTTTCCATTTTATTCGCTTAACCAACTTTGTCCCTTGTGACCCTGAATTTGCTAGCCAGCAAATGGGATAAGGATCAAGCTGGCTCTGAGGCTTCCAATGAGGTAATTTCTTACTCCCCTTTTCATGTTCACTGATATTCAGGTGTGATTTTCACGTCCTGACCTCCTTTTCTGAAATTCTTTTGCACTTATCAACTTTACTTGTTTGCATAAACGGTTGGAAGAAGGCAATAATGCTGAGTTGGCACGATTATGCGCTGGCCTATTTTCCAAGTGAATTTTCTCCAATTAGTTTCTTAACCAATCCAGTAATCTTGAACTGTTGCTTGATAATTGCTTGTTTTCCTTTTGGTTAATGACTATTGAAAGCTTGAATTGCATTTACTACTGCTTCGAGTGCATGAGGATTGCTTGCCATATTTGTGACATTGTTGTTTATGCTCTTGATGAATGAATGTTGCTGGATTGTTAGCCTTGTGCCACCTTTCGATTTCCTGCTGCTGTGTGTTGAGTACCAGAATGCTTGCAATTGTCACTTAGCTTAAATCTTTTGTAATTGTGCCCTGCTGACCTTGTTTTTGATGCCAATTTGCCACTATGGTCCAGCTACTACTGCATTTCTAATAGGCATTTTCTGTTGTTCATTTGTGAACAGAATTTTTGCATGAATGCCTTTACAATGTAATGGCTTTGATTGAGTCTGTATTCTTCACGAGCTGTTTATACTTTCCTCGAGTCATAGTGTAGCACATTAGCTCTTTTCTATCCATTATAGGCTTCTGAAGTTTCACTTCAGAGCATTGCTTGCATTCCAAAACTGTTTTGCATTTCATGGTCATGTTGGAGTTTGAACTTGGGATTTGATCTTGAGCACTGAGTTTGAATGGCTAAAAATCAACTTTCTTCAGGCCTAATTTCTTGTTGTCCCTTATCTAGTGTCTTACTGCCATGCTTATGATCAGTTTGAAATTGGCATTGTCTATTTTGGCTCTTTTTGTTATCCATGAACAATGTTTGTTACTCCATGGTGATGACATTCAATTCTTGTAAAAAAACCTGTCACCAATACTTGCTGCATTGCCATCGTTGAAGTTATTTATGGGGCTGAAATTTTGACTTTGAAGGCAAATTAACAAATGAGGAAACAAAAAAGCCAAATCAGAAGAGGCAAACATTCCTTATGGGGACCTTTGACTACCAGGAAAACTAACTCAATTTTCAAAATGTGATATGCAAGGCAGTTAAGAGAATATTTTTGTATATCCCTGATGTAAGGAAATGAATAAGCAATAAAACATATTTTTGTGATTTTCTTATTTCAATTTTTTTATTTTGTAATTTTGGAATCTAAAACATGAAAGGTGCAATGCAAATGAATAAATGAGAAATTATGAATTCTTTTTGTGATTTTCTTATTTTCAATTTTTTTATTTTTCATAGTGACATTAATGACAATGCTTATAATGAAAATTTACTTAGCAAAATGCAATATTCAAATCCTTTTTATGCAATATATAACTAATTGATAAAAGAACTAAATTGAACTGAAGCTACATGATTAAAGTGCAACAATACTAAATTACTAAATGAAGCAATGGAATGACATATTTACTAAATGAAGCTAAGACATGAAATATGTAAAAATGCCAAAGATGCATACTAAGATTTTTTTTTTGGGTTTTTTCAAATGCAATCTAGATGACTAAAATGAATTAGTTAATCTAAATTTAAAGTCGAATCAAAATGATCAAAATGCCCCTAATGTAAAAATGACCAAAATGCCCCTGAATGACCCTAATGCCAAAAAAGAAATAAATTGATTTAAATTGCAGGATACATGACAAAAATGGGTGTCTACAAAATGGGCCGTAGAATAGAAAATAAATGAAGAGAGATGTTAAGGGTAATTTAGGAAAGTAAAGTTAAAGTTTTAAAAAACTCATCAATTTAACCAACACTAACTAATTTCCTTAGTCAGTTTAATTCGGTTATTGCCGACAGATAAAAAGGGATGGAGGGAGTATAAGAAAGGAGAAGCAAATTCTTACGAAGTACTCCCTCCGTCCCATATAAATCTGTCCCATTTTGGGACTTTTTTTGTCCCAAATTATCTATCCCATTTAGATAATCAAGACACTTTTAATTAATTTTTACCCCTATTAAATGTGGGAAGAGAAACACAAGTTAAGTAAAGTTGGGGGTAGTATTGTAAAGTATGGTAAAAGTCTTATAGAATTTTGTATTCCAACCAACTTTCTTAATATTTGTGATATGGTCAAAAATGACATATAATATGGGACGGAGGAGTAGTAGAAAACAACATTATCAATCATGTTGTTGTCTACTAAGAAAACCATTCAACTAAATAAATTTTTGAGTGAGTTGAGTAAGCACATGTTTTGCATCAATACAAGCGTACGGCATATATATTGCGTGGGAAGGAAGAACAATCAGAATGATGCTTAATTTACTTTCCTATCTTTTATTTGTTTATATATTGTTATGGATAAATGGACTTTCACATCATTTATCTGGCTAGATATTACCAAGTGATAAATGAAGATAATTATCAGAGATAAAAGAGAAGATTATCAGCAACATTTATGAGGAGATAATTAGTAATATTATTCACTTATGTATATTTATCTTGTAACTAGGAGTTATCTCCAACTATGAGGTTCAGCTATAAATAGGCTACCTTAATTCATTTGTAAACGTCTCATTCTACATACTCAATTCTCTGACTAATAAGCACTCTCACTTTCTCTGCTTCGGTGCTTACCTTGTTCTTATTGTTCTTTAGTTATTTTATACAATGTTATCAACACGAAAGCTCTACCAAGCAAGGTTTGAAGTTTGATCTTATGTTTGAAGGTTTGATCTTTTATCTTTGAAATTTCAATTTTTATTCTGTCTAAATTGTCTTCTACTTCTACAACTTAATTTTTTTTATTTTTTTAAATTTAACTGACACCAGAAGTTGTCAGATTAAATTATTATCTTGACACTAAAAGTTGTCATGCTGAGGAAATTATTGATACCAGAAGTTGTCATCCTAAGATTGAGATTATTTTTAATTGTCATTTTTATTATTGTTGACACCAGAAGTTGTCAAATATTATTTTTGACACTTGAAGTTGTCATTTTGCTACAATTATATGTCTAGGCAAATTTTGTCCAAGGAGTGTGGATTTTAAGTTGAGCGTTTATGACCCCTCCATTCTTTCCTGGGGATTTTAAGTGCAACCACTCATACAAATATTTTGAATTATTCCATATAGGATTATTGGAGGTTATTGAAAGTAAAGCTAAAGTTTTATTAAATTCATCTAAACCAACACTAACTAATTTCATTGGTATGTGTAATTCTGTTATTGCCAACAGATAAAAAGGGACGGAGGGAGTATAAGAAAGGAGAAGCAAATTCTTACGACGTACTCCCTCCGTCCCATATTATCTGTACCTTTTTTGGACTTTTTTTGTCCCAAATTATCTGTCCCATTTAGATTACCAAGACACTTTTGACTAATTGAATGTTTGATCTTTTATTTGAATGTTTGATCTTTTATCGTTAAAATTTTAATTTTTATTCTGTTTAAATTATCTTCCACTTCTAGTCCTCCTTTATTTTTTTTTTTAAAATTGAATTGACCCCAGAAGTTGTCACATTAAATTATTATTTTCACACCAGAAGTTGTCATATTAAATTATTATGTTGACACGAAAAGTTGTCATGCTTAGAAAATTATTGACACCAGAAGTTGTCATCCTAAGATTGGAATTATTTTAAATTGTCATTTTTATTATTGTTGACACCTGAAGTTGTCATTTTGCTACAATTACATGTCTAGGCAAATTTTGTCTAACGAGTGTGGATTTTAAGTGAGAACGTTTAGGACCCCACCATTCTTTCCTGGGATTTTACCTTGTGTGATTTTAAGTGCAACTACTCATACTAATTTTTTGAATTATTCCATCTATGATTATGGAAAATATCGAGAAGCCCAAATTCCAAATCTTGCAGGTTACTGAAAGTAAGGCTAATATTTTATTAAATTCATCAATTTAACCAGCACTAACTAAGTTCCTTGGTATATGTAATTCGGTTATTGCCGACAGATAAAAAGGGACAGAGGGAGTATAAGAATGGAGAAGCAAATTCTCACAAATTTGTCTTCTTAAGGCCTGAAAGTGATTTGAATATGGCCTTTTAAGTGATTTCCTTTGTGGCATGAAGAGATCCCGATATGTGTCCTGAAAAGTATGGGACTTCAGGTTCAAATTGTTTTCCGAGAAAAAGAATGGGCTTTTTTGGGTAAAAAAACCTTTTATTTCTTCAAAACTTTTTATTGAAAAGATTGTTTCTTGTTTTATCATCGAAAACCTCCTCACCCCTTTGATCGTCGCCTAGACAAAGATTTTTGCCCCTTACTGGGCACTTTTGAGAACTTTCTTTAAGTGGTGATCACTTGATTCTGCAAGCTTTATTCTTGTTTAACGACAGAACTTTGTTTAATTAAGTCGATTAATGAAAGTACAACAATTTGAACCATTATTAACACAAAGCAATCCTACATGCTAAAGATTCAAAATACAATGGTTTAAACCAAAATGTTATGCTGATGTCATGCATGTGTATGATGCGCTCCAAAGTTTCAGAAATTCCTCCTGAGGCGGGCTTTCGTTGCCCCATTTGGGACTGAACTAGAGTTGTGTGACCATCCATTACTTGAGAACCCAATTAAGACCCCCTTTGTTGTTGTCTTTGACTTTGTCACTGGCACGACCTGGCTGCTTTCAAAGTATCTGAGGAAGGAAGGTATTTGACCCCGCTTTGCATCTCCAACTCCTACCGTCACCTTGACAACGATGCTTCGTTAGGTTGTCCATTTCTCATTTTCATCTTGGCCAATATTTGACTCAGCTTCAAGTGGGGCACTCCGGTTTTGAACGAATCTCCCATACTTCCTGTCGATGTGAGACTCCAACAAAGCAAGTAGAAAACAAGTAACATTTACAAGTGATCTACATGAAGAATCCATATCCATGAAATGAATCTAATAACAAGTACTAATGACGATGCATGATAAATGTGCCATATATACAAGTGATTTACTAATGCATAATGCATGCATGATCATATATACAAGTTGATGGCCTGATCTACAGCTCTTGTAACTGTGCATAAGCGTGCATGATCAATTATGCTTTTGAAGATATGAAATGCATGTGGGTGCACAATGCAACCTGCAAAACAAAAGAGTTATATAGATGTGTCTGCAAAAAGAGAAAACAACAGACAGTCAAAAAGTTGTTAGTAACTGATCATGAAAAGATAATTGAAATTTAAAGAGAAATCATGCCCCCATCATTTTTATTAACAAAGCTTTTTGATTTCCACAAAAAGTAAAAAGGACGGAAATGCCCTTGGGGCGGGGAGTCTACCTATTGCGAATAAAGTCATTACCCACTCTACAGTCTTTAAGAATTACATCTACTGAAAGTAAATATGCAATGCATGTGCTTAATTACTAATTATAACAAAACCCAAATATTTAATTAAACATATCAAATAAATTAAAAAGAAAATAAAAGCTAGGGCCAAGTCAAACCACTGGGGACCTTTCTGCACATCAAGAAAACCATTAGCAAAACTCAGGGACCAAAAAAACACAAATTACAAGCTAGTAACATAAATCAGGGACCTAATTGAACATAAACACAAATCTAAATCTTTCAATGAACCTAAATACAATTTATTGAATTATTATGGCTAAAACTATTTCCTTAATTTAATTCAACCTAAAAAGAATCAAGTCTTTGAATTCAAGTTTTGATTTTTAAGCTAAGTTTAACTCAAATAGATTCATCAACCTCTCTCTAAGTTGATTTTTAGTCTAAATAATTTGACCTTTCAACTCAAAGTTTTGGTTTCCAAATTAAAATTAGCTCAAAATGAGGTAAATGTCAATTACCAAGCTAATTTTAATTCAAAAATTCAAACTTTAAATTGAAGATCTCATTTTTTTAGTTAAAATCAACTCAAAAAGTGATCAAGAATCCATCTTTGAATCAATTATAACTCAACAATCAAAACTTCTAGCTAAACACTTGATTTTTTAAAGTTTAAATTAAATCCAAGAAAATACATTATCATATTCTAATTAACCATGCTATAACAAATAAAAATCACACCTTTAACAAAGACACTAGCAACTTAAACCTTTTTGTTTTTTTGGCATAATTTCTCACAAAATAAACAACTAATGCAACCTAGATCTAATCTATTATGACTTACTAGTTAAAGACAAAATTTTTACTAAAAATCTAAGCTTTTAGCAAAATGACTACTCTTACTCAACAAACCATCATCTTAACCACATAAGCACATATGAAACAATTAAAATTGACTTCATCAATCATGAAATTTGAAACAAAACTAAATACATAAAGCAAACAGGCCCTACATCGCATAAATGGATATCATAATGGAGTCAATTGAAAAGAAAGAGAAATTATCTAAACAAAATGGTGCCGTTTTGATAAAAGGAGCTCCTTTATAATGTTCTTCTCTTCTTCTTCCTCGTCACAGAGCCCTCCTTCCTTCTTCTCAAAAACAAATCTGCCTTCCTCTTCACCGAACCACCATTGTTGTACGCAGAGGCCTTTGTTGGTCGAGAACTTAACCTCCACAAATCCTCAATGTCTCGAATAAAACTTCGTTTCTATTCTTCCAAACCAAGCCCAAAATCGCTACCCATATGAATCCTAAACCGTGAACTCACAATCCGAAATCCGACATCCTCCACCGATGAAATAACTTGAAGTTTTACTATATCACTCTCCAAACCCCATGATCCCAATCTACCCAATTGATTTGGAGAAACCATTCCCATTTCGAAAAACCCCGAATCCAGTTTAGGAACCCTAAGTTTTGCTTCCCAAAAAAAAACCAATAATTTTTAATGAGAATGTGACAACTAGTGAAGAAAAACAAGAGAGATTCAGTGAATCGGAGAAAGTTGGTGTGTGTTCATCAAAAAATGGAAGGCAGAGATCTTTTTCGATGAGAGTGAGTGTGTTTCCCAGAATCAAGAGAGAAAGATCAGTGCATTTTTTAAAGAGAATTCATATGGATGAAAGAGAAGATCCCCTGTGAATGAGCCTCTGAAATTTTTGAGATAGAGTCTAGAGAGAATTCCGAGAGAGAGAATTGGTTCCTCAGAGATAGAGTGATTCCCTTCGTCCCTTCCTCCGAGAGACCCCCTCTCTATCATTAACGATTTCCCCTTTTCTTCGTTGTAGAATTTCGATCAGGATTCAGCTGCCAGTGAGCTGTCCCTACTTTAGAGATAAGAATTCATCACTCCTTCTTCATTTTTCATTTCCTCTCCCCTTTCTTCCGCTAACAAATTTTGTCTCTTTGTGCAGCTCAATTTGCCATCGAGAAGGGGTCCATATCACCTGCAATTGCCAATACTGCAATCCTGCAGTTGGCTTACTTGGACAAATAATTACCTGACACGTGCTCAAAAAAATCCATGTCACTGTTAACGCTAGTCTAACTCCTTTGTTATGTTTCTTTCTCTGTTCTCTTCTTCCCTTCTCTTTCATCCGCGTTTCTTTCACTTTTCTTGTTTCAATCCTTTTTTTTATTCCAATCAAAATTCTCATCATCTTTATATTTTTTTCACACTTTTTGTTTATGCGATACATTAATTAACTGGATCCTTTAAAAATTTATTTTTTCAGATTCGTTTTTGCTCATATTTGTTTTCAATGAATATCCAAGAAACCAGTCAAATATATAGACCAGAACCAGTAACAATACCCAAATCAAAGAAAATGAAGAAAAAATATTGATAATTTACAACTTTTAAGTTTTGAACAAATCGAAACAACTCACCAAAGATTAAAAGCTTGAGATTGCATAAGTAATGGATTTTGAGTTCCAAAAGTTCAAATCAACCTCCTTTTCTTTTCAAAATAGCAAAACTCACCTAAACCCAGAATTCAGAATTGTCAAGATTTGGGTGCTTTTGTTAAAATGGTAAAAGAGAAATCATTTTTAAAGGATGAGAAAATATTTATTAAAAGAGGAAAAAAGGGGGGAAGATTTCAGTGGAGAAGAAGCACTCCACACACGGCGTTAAGTTCATCGTTAAACATGATACAAAACAATTGTCCAACGTGTCCGATAGTTATTGGTCCAAGTAAGCCAACTGCAGGATTGCAG
>AWWV01008193.1:0-50837 GCA_001974805.1 Corchorus capsularis
GACCATAAAAATAATCCCCACAAATAACTAACTAGAATAGCTAGGGCAAGTAGGGGTCGAATCCCACAGAGAAGGTTTATGTGATGAACAATTAAAAGATAGAAAGATCTTTTCCAAAAATCGATTAGAAAACAGGGATTATGAAATAACAATTATAAAGAAAACAATTAAATTAAAAATAAAGCAAAGCAAAGCAAATCTAAATCTAAATCTAAAGCAGATTAATACAGCAAATTAATAAAGCAAACAATAATTATAAAGCATACTTCTTCACCAGTGGTATCCTTCAATCAAATTAACTATGGATCCTAGATTTAAAAGGTGAATTTCGCATCTTATTCTTGACTGACAACTGATATAGGTTTCCCAACATGTATTTTAGACAAGAGGCCGATTAGAGCTGCAGTCATCCCTATTATTCCTTCAATGATCGATTACTTTCTTAGGGCTTAAAGATCACTTGAGAACAAAGCATTAAGAACAGTTAATTTTACACACATGCCTATAAATAAAACCATATGAAGAGAAATTTCTCGCCCTCCGGTAGACAAATACCCATTAAGCAGCGATTAAACAAACCTAATTTGCTACATACAATCAAACTTGAGTGATTAATTCTAAGTATGATCTAGCCATAGATCTTCCTCTTACATCCTTAGTGGCCACATAATTCAGATAAGATTCAGAATTCATAAAATTATTCTAGGGTTTTGACTACTATCATCAAGAACTTAACACAAATTATAAGTATAGAAATCTCACCATAATCAATTGATTGAATTCACCAAAGGATCAGAAGTATTAAGGATTTAGCTACTCATGGATTTTAGGAAAATCCATGAGAGGCATAAGAATACTTACAGGACTGGGAGAGGCAGAATCTCCCCTTTGAAAACCCTAGGGACGTCGCACCCCTCTATGGCTAGAGAGGGTGTCGACTTCTCCCCTTCTAAAACTAGAGAAAAACCTAAAAACTAAAGAAAAGAATAAAACTATATGAGAGATTAATTGTGTAGTATGTGATTTGTGATACAGGAGGCGGCTATTTATAGTGGAGAATAAGGGTAGGACGGTTTAGGCTCTTTTCTTGGAGTCCAAGTAGGATTAGGTGTCATCCTAGAGTAGTCTCCAAGTCAAAAGAGGACTTCTAGAATTTCCTAGAAATTTCTGGAATTGAGCAGGGACTTCGACTTCGACTTCAGTTTCGGGCTTGAAGATGGCAGATCTGGGCTTTGTACTTCAAAAGAAAGTTGTAGAGCTCGGAGTTAGCTTTCCAACGAGTACTCACGGGCTTAAAACGGATATCTGAGCAGAAAGTTATGGCCTATCTACGAAGACTGCCCTGAAACCGGGCTAATATCGCAAATCTACGGGATTATTACGGGATTTGGATATGGGGCCTACAAATTGGGATTTTAATTCCAATTATAGGTTTATATGGGCTGAGTATATTCCCATATAAATAATCCAAAAATCCTCAACTTCAGGGCTTCAACTGGGCTTGTCTTCAATCCTTAATAAATTAAGCTCCAAATCTTCAATTTTGCTTCTTGAATTAATTCTTCAATTCTTCAAAATATCTTCAATCACGAACTTCGAATATTCAAATCTTCATTCCAATTGGCTAAATCCATAGTTTAGTAAAAAGTCTCCAAAAAGAGTGAAAAACAATAAGTTTTCACTTTTCTTGTCTTCAGGACCTAAAAACACAAATACTAACAAAATAGGGTAAAAACACATACAAAAATAGCAAAAAGTATATAAAAATAGCTATAAAAACATGCATAATTTGAGCTCGATCAATGTACTTCCCTTAGTTGTCTCCTGGTCGACATTCATCTTCCCTCAGCACACGATGCTATGGAAACTTATATAGTGAGCTTATTCATATTAACACTGATGTGCATGCAGTCTTCCGTTTCCTGTGGAACTTGAAAGACCAGAAATTCTTCCTTTATACTCGGCGGCAATTTGGCCCTTTTTGGTTCCAAGAATTGCCTTCAAGCGAGAGTGCAGACATTGTGAAGCAAGCTTGGAAGAATTTCTATTTACCCATTGACCTCCCTTTTGGAGTTGCGATCAGTGCTAGAGCGAAGTCTGGGTTTGAGGTATATTGTCCTCGCTTATTTGGTTGGCAGCTTGGCTTCAAACAACAAATACCCTCGCCTCCTCATTTTTCAAGGAACAAGTGTTGTCACACAAGACCTTTCATCCGTGATGAGGCTTTTTCTAACATATCCCATGAGTTTACTCAGAAGCAACGTCAGGAAGCTAAATTCATCATTCCTTCTTTTGATTCTGAAGCTACTCCAAACTTCATTACTTGGTGGTCAGAGATTTGGGGAAGGTTTGGAAATGAAGATGTTTCTAATATTGCTGCTAGACTTCATTTTCCTCACGGTAATTTCTGCTTTAACCTTTGTTTTAGAAAATTTCAAAGCTTTGTTACTGACTTTGTCTCTTTTAGGTGACGTTTTCATCCCTTCTAAAAAAGATGCCCACAAAATGGGTTCTGTGGCAAAGTCAATAGTGCAGAAACGTCATTCCTCGGCTCATGGAAAGAGTTTTTCCCAACCTTCGTCAAAGAGAAAGAAAGCTATCTCGAAATCAGGAGATTTTACGGAAATCTCTCTTTCTCAAGAGCCAAGTACCCAGGAGGCACAATCTCGAGCTCATTCTGAGTCTGCTAGTGCCGACCTCCCTTGCATGTGTCTCCAAATCATGTCACTTATCTCAACCAAGAGGATACTTCCAAGAGTTCAGCCATTGCGATGGCCGCCTCTTTCCTCATGGAAGAAAATTTTTCTGTAGGTGACATAATTTTTTCGAAGCAACCAAGTAATAGCGACCTTGTGATAGATTTGGAGGCTATGCTTTCCAACCAGCAAGAAACATGCTCTGTGGTTGTTGATGAAGCTGCCTCTTCCTTACATATGCCTATCTTAGTCAATGACGCGGACAACAGGAGTGACACCCCTATTGTCCTATCTTCTGACCAAGTGAGCATCCCAACTTCAACATTGCCTTCTTCTCTAAACGAAGTTACTTTTGTTCAAAGGTGCAAGATTCTCAAAGAGTATATATCCAAGATTCTTCCTCAGGACGCTGGAATTTCTTCGAGAGACATTGCTGAAGTTCCTTTCGATGTAAGACTGAAAGAAGCTTATGATGAGCTCTGTGAATTTACATCGAACGCGAATGTGGCTATCCTTCCTGACTACAAGAAAGCCATCTATTCTCATGCTCAGGCTTGGTCTCTTTCTCTTGAGATTAATGATGATGAGGCTCAGTTTTGGAAACACTTTCCAAGATTTTTTGATGATTTCCTCTTGAGGTATAATCAAACTCAAAGCCACTTTGATTAATTCAATGCAAAAGAGAAAAGATACAGGGTGCGTCAGAAGTCATTGGACAATAAGGCCTCCGCCTTGTATGGTTCGGTGGCGCCATTAGAGAGAGAATTAGCCATCGATGCTGAAATCGATGACTACTTAGCAAAAGTAAAGTTCTTCAACTTGAGAAAGCAAAGCTTGTTCAACAACGTGAACTTCCTTGCAATCAAAAGTGTGAAGACCTTTATTGCGAAGCTAATATCCTTCTTAAGGAAGAAGAAGAATATCTAGCTACAGTCACTGAGAGGGATTTCCTTAGAACCCTGCTGGACAACATGGATAGAAAGTTTGAAATGTGGAGGTCACTTCTTCCCGAGACGTTTCCCCTTAAGCCTACCGAAGAGGACAAAGGTGTAGAAGAATAACCATCTTTAAGATTTTGTTTCATGGATTTATTACAATTTCAAACAAGTTATGTTTTGTTTTGAATTGGTGGCAATAGATTTCAGCCAACTTTAAATTTAATGGCCTTTATTGTTTTAGCCATTTAACTTAAACAAAATCTTTGTCAATTTCAATCCCATGGTCTCATGATGAAACCACTAAGATTTAAAATACTTAGGATTTTATTTGAAGCTAAAATTGCTAAAATACTTAGTAGAATTTTCGGCAACTATAGCCCAAAATCCCTTAGGAAATTCGGCCATCCCTATTTGACTAAAGCCAAATTTTGAAAAGAAGTAAACTCCACAACACTTAGTCAAATTTTAGTGATGGAATTTCCCCTTTTTGGTTTTAATTTTCACCACCTATAGTACTTAGTGGCAAAAATTCTTCAAAATTCTTACTACTTAATAAGTAATAAAAATATTTGATTTTTATTTTAAAGCCACATGGACGCAATTGGGGTGGCTGAGTCCACGAAGCGTATGAGTTATACTACACTTCAGTGAAGCAAGTGGCCGTGAGTTGAGTCATAGCCAATTCATCTGGTTCCTCCTCCAACTCGAATTCTGGATTTGGATCAGACTTTGCTTCCTATGCAGTTGGGTAGTACTTCTTCAGGTAACGGCCATTGATGAATTTCTTATGGGAGTCCCCATCTTCATCCTTTAACCAATAAGCACCGTTTTGAAGTACTTTCTTGATACGAATGGTCCTTCCCACTTGGGAGACCACTTTCCTTGTTTCTTTGATCCGAGAGGCAAGAAAGCTTTCCATACTAGTTCGCCTTCCATGAAATTTTGATGCCGAACCTTTTTGTTGTAGCTTCTTTTTGCCTTCTTCTTTTATGCTTGCAGATGATTTAAGGCTTCTAACCTATTAGCATCTAAGTCTTCAAGCTCAATCATCATGGCATCGTTGTAATCGTACCATTGCAAGTTGTTTTGAAATGCAACTCTGGCTGATTTAGCCAAGAGTTCCATAGGAACCATCGCATCATGGCCGTATGTTAGACTAAAAGGACTCACTCCAGTACTTGAACGCTGTGACATGCGGTATGCCCAAAGGGCTTTTGGCAAGACATGATCTCATTTACCAGGTTTGTCTTTTATCATCTTTTCTATAATGCCTATCATCACTTTGTTAGAAGTTTCAGCTTGTCCATTAGTCTGTGCATAGTATGGCGTTGACTTAGTGAACTTTAGGCCAAATTTTCTTTCCAAACTCCTTGTGATCTCTCCATCAAAGTTAGTACCATGATCTGTAGTGAGCATCTCAGGAATTTCAAAGTGATAGATGATATTTTCCTTGATGAATTTCTTGATATCATTATGAGCTATGCCATTCAGAGCCTTAGCCTCCACCCACTTAGTAAAGTAGTCTGTGGCAACTATAATAAAGCAAACTCCTCCTTTAGCAGGTGGGTAAATCTTTCCAATGAGATTGATTGCCCATCCTCTAAACGGCCAAGGATTTATTATAGAATGTAGCTCCTTTGATGGAAGTCTCCAAATAGGGCCATACTTCTGACAAGCTTGGCACCCCTTGGCAAATTCCATGCACTCTTTCATGATGGTTGGCCAGTAAAAACCATGACGGCGTATGAGCCATCTTATCTTTCTTACAGCTTGGTGTGCACCACACAAGCCTTCATGTGCATCCATGATGACCTTCTTAGCTTCCTCGTCTCCTAGACATCTCATTAAAGATCCGTCTAAGTCCTTTCGATATAACTCGTCAGCCAAGATGGTATAGTGCATAGCCAAGAAATGGTTGGCGCCAATCATCAAGTCTGTGTACTAGGTTGTATACCTCAAGTACATTGTCTCTAGTAAATATCGAAGGAGTGCTTATCTTTTCAATATTCACTACTTTCTTCCATATATTATCTAGAAAGGAAATACAGGAGGTGAGCTATGCAGCAAGGTTTGCAACTCCATTTTGGCGTATAGGGACATGTTCTATCCTTACATCATCAAATTTTTCTAACAATTGCACTGTCATTGCATAGTTAGGAAGCAAAGATGGACTTGTGCAATTGAACTCTCGCGTAAGCTGGTTAATAACCAACAGAGAGTCTCCTTTGATGTGTACAGTGGGTATTTTCATTTCTCTGAGTAATTCTAAACTAATGATAAGTGCTTCATATTTGGCTTGATTGTTAGTACAATCAAAGTCAAGATGAAAAGACATCATGGTAATTTCATTGCACGGAGAAATGATTACGACCCCAACACCAGCTGAATTAGCGGTGCTAAAACCATCAAATTCTAGTTCCCATGGTACCAAAGACACTTCAATGACTAAGTTTGAATCTTTAAATTCTTTCCTCAGATCCAAGCAAGGGTGGTCGGCCAAAAAGTCTGCAATGGCTTGACCCTTGACTGCCTTCTGAGGTATATATTTGAGACTAAACTCAGCGAGTGCTAGGCTCCACTTTCCTAGGCGGCCTCTAAGAAAGGGCCGAGTTAACATGTACTTAACCACATCAGTTCTAGCAATAATACAGACATCAAAGTAAAGCATGTAATGTCTAAGTTTTATTGCTGCGAAATAGAGTGATAAACAGAGCTTTTCGATAGGAATATATCTGGTTTCTACATTAGTAAGAGTCCTACTTAAGTAATATACTGCTTGTTCCTTCCCTTTGCCCATATCCTGAGCCAACAAGGATCCAATAGAGGAGTCAGTGGCTGAAATGTATAGGTACAAAGTTTGATTTATCTTAGGAGGAACTAAAACAGGAGGCGAAGCTAAATACTTTTTGATAGCCTCGAAAGCTTCTTGATGTTTATCATCCCAATGGAACTCTTCCTTGTCTTTCAACTTCAATAGTGGTGAAAACGCCTTAGTTTTACCAGCAGTGTTGGAGATGAATCTTCGCAAAAAGTTCACTTGTCCAAGGAAACGTTGTAGCTCTTTTTTGGAGGTGGGCGGTTTTGCTTGTAAGATAGCTCTTGCCTTGTTTTGGTCTATCTCGATTCCTCTTTGATGAACCAAAAATCCAAGGAAGTTACCTGCACTAACACCAAAAGCACATTTCAGTGGATTCATTTTTAAGCCATGTTGCCTCATTCTTTCGAACGAGCGCCTTAGATGATCTATGTGGTCAAGGTGATTGTGTGACTTTACCACAACATCATCTATGTAAACTTCCATGAATTTGTGGATCATGTCATGGAAGATGGCATTCATTGCTCGTTGATAGGTTGCACCAGCATTTTTGAGTTCAAAGGGCATGACTACCCACTCAAAAGTACCGATTGCACTTGGGCAACGAAAAGCGGTCTTTGGAACATCCACCTATGCTATGTAGATCAAATTGTAGCCACTATGTCCATCCATGAACGATAACACTCGATGTTGGGCGGCTCCACCCATAAGCAAATTTGCAACAGGCATAGGATATTCATCTTTAGGAGTGGCTGCATTCAAATTACGAAAGTCAACACACACCCTAATTTTACCATTCTTCTTAACCACAGGGACAATGTTTGATATCCATTCAACATACCTTGCGGTACGGATGAACCCTACTTTAAGAAGCCTTTCAACTTCCTTTTAACTTTAAGAATAACTTCATTAGCCATTCTTCTAGGAGGCTGTTAATAGGGATGGTAACCTTTCATGATTGGGAGGCGATGTTCTACCAAATCACGATTTAAGCCAGGCATCTCATCGTAGTCCCATGCGAAACAATCTTTGTATTCTTTCAACAAGGCTACGAAGTGTGGCTTGTCTTCTTCGGCCAACAACTGACTTATGTAGGTCGGCCTAAGCTCTTCCTCAGTGCCAAGATTTACTTCAAGTAAAGGATCTTGCACTTTAGCCTTGAGATCATCAAGTTTCATGGGAGCACGACCAAGTTCTTCCATGGTGATCTCATCTAAGTCTTGATTAACCGCATTAGTTGATGGGGCGGTTGAATCCTCTAAGCTTTGAAGCTTCATATCTAAGGCCAAAGCCGATAACTTTTTCAAGGTATCGTTAACCAACACAACCTTCTTGGATTGTGTACTCATAGAACTTCTTCTATGATGGGAGCACTTGGATGTGGCTTAAATGGAATCAAGGCATTAGGCCGCACAAGAGTTTCCATTGCCTCTTTCAAGGCTTCTTGTTTGATTTCTCCAGTGGAGATGATGGGGTAGGGCGTCCATACTTGTCCTGACCCATGAACCTAATAGGTCCAGTACTTCCGTCGTAGAACCTCACATCTACTGCATGAGACTCAACTTTGAAAGGTCTGTTGTCAGCCTTAACTATCTCAACTTCGGTACCATTCCAAAACATCAGAAGTTGATGTAAAGATGAAGGTACACACCAATTGGAGTGAATCCAATCCCTTCCTAGCAACATGTTGTAGGTTGATGAAGAATCAACTACAAAGAATGTAGAGAGGGATGTTTTCGATCCAATGGTGAGTTGAGCAGGCAATATGCCCCTTGTCTTCTTAATGGTGCCAGAGAAGTCACTCACAGTAACATCTAACTTGATTAAGTCATCAGTACTTTTCCCAGTTTTCTCAAAGATGAGAAAGGGATGAGGTTGACTGTTGCACCATTGTCAACAAGGACTCTATTTAAAGGAATACCATCCACGTGAGCTTTCATATAAAAAGGCTTGATGTGACATGTGGCACTCTCATCAGGTTTGGTGAAAACCATAACCTTAGAGGCATCAGAGCTGTTGCCCCCTGAGTCTATCTCTTGAGGATCCTCGGTGACATATTCGACTTCTTGGGAAGAGGGTGGCTCAAATGATTCCACTCGCTCTTTTAACTTGGCCACGAAAGTGTATGGAAGCGTAAGAGTAATATGATTAAGGTCAACCATGAACTGTCCGAAGGTCAGTGAATCAACAGATTTGTTGTCAAAGTCTTCAGCAGCCAAGGTTTCTTCCTCGCTCATAGCATCCAAAGCATCCTCCACATTTTCATCGCATACCAAGTTCTAATCGGAGGAAGTTGGTTCAGCATTTTCTTCAAAAATGGCGCCATTAACTTCTCTGTTGGAGGTTAAAAGTCCATCTTGAATCTTCTAAGACCTCTCCAACTTAAATTCTTTGATGAAGATCTTTCGAAGGAGCTGTTTAGAAGCATCATCTATGGCTTCTTGTCTTTCGAAAAGAAGGTTTTCAGCTTCGACATGTTTACGTATGTCGGCTTCAAACTCTTTCTTTCCTTATCTAACTTTGTCTTTTCAAGCAAAATAGATATTTGCCATGGAGACATGCCTTCTTCGATATGAAGTAGGTATTGAGTGGCCTCGTGTGAAGGCCAATCTTCAAGTTTCTTCTGCAAGGCTTGATAAGGGAACTTTCTGTAATATGAATCCTCATCAATATTACAGAGTTCGAACTCATCATCATAATCCATGGTAAAAGCTCTCATAGCCAGTCTTCGGTAGGCGAAAACTGCTTCTTCATCTATGGCACCTTTCTGAGCTAGCTCATGGCAAGTGTATTCCTCACTTCCATAGACTATGTCAATCAAGGTTTGCCTTAACTCTTCCAGTTCTCCCTCCTTTTGATCAAGCTGGAGTGCCCTTTCCTTGAGCTTTGCTTCCTTAGAGAGGATCTTTGCCTTGCACAGTTCCACTCCCATGTCTACTAGGTTCATGAGAGATGTCTCTGTTTCGTTAATGGGTGGTGATCGACTCTCATCAAGCTGCATGGCGTCACTCATGTCCTCCCTTTGAGCTTTCGCTCACTTGCGGAGTTCACGTCTCCTCCAAGTCTTTCTATTCCTATGAATAGGGAACTTGGGATGTTGTACCTTCTGCCACACATCCTTTTGAGCATTGGATGGTGGTTTTACCATCTTACGTCATACATGGTCTTCTCGTATCTTCATCTCTTTCCTCACAGCAGTATCACGGTATTCCTCCTTTTTATGATCCAACCAAGGTCTAATTTCTCACTTAGTCCCTCGAGACTTAGGATGAAACTCAACCTTTGGTTGCTTATCATGTTTGGAGGTCCTTTGCTTCTTGTGAGGAAGAGAAGTAGTCATATGGGAAGAGGAGGGCGCCACCTTGGATGATGACTCTCCAAGTTCCCAATTTTTTGACTTAGGAGGAAGGAAAGAAGTCTCTTGCTTGCCCCTCGAGTTGGGAACATACTTTGACTTGCTCTTCTTCTCCTTTTGGAGTGGAGTCTTTGATGAGAAGTCCAACTTCCTTCGAACTTCTTTCTTTGAAGAAGTTTGAAGATGCTTGGTGGGTTCTTCTTCATCCTCAGATGAGAAGAGTTCAAGTTTCCTCCTTGGTGCTTTGAGTCTCATATCAGCCGAGTCTGGATACTAGGGGCGATCTGAATGCAAACCCAAAGACTTAGTTTTGTCCACTAATTTCTTAATGTTAGAAGTGTGGTAACAGAACTCACCTTCTGATTGAGGGATGGCTGACAAAGGGGTGTTTATAGCTAGGGGCATCCTCTTAGGTGTGGATTCTCCTTTCTTGGTCACTCTTTGATTCTTTGGAAGGTTGAAAGCGACCATGTGAACAGGAGCTGGGAAAGGATTCTTATCAACTCCCATGTCCTTTTTAGAGACTTCAAGGAACTTAAAGATTTCTTTCTCTATCTTTTCTTGTACTATGTTCTTGAACACAGTACAATTGTTGGTTGTATGCCTCCATGAATCATGGTACTTGCAGTATTCTCTTCCTTTGATAGTTTCAGATGAAGGGAGTACATGCCCAGGAGGAAGGTTGATCACACCAGACTTATGTAGGAAGTCAAAGATCTCATTCATTTTTTAAGTGTCAAATGAATAAGTCTTACTCCCATCATAAGGTTTCTTATCAACTTGACGCTGATATATAGGTGCAAACCTTTCTTGAGTCTGAGGGTGTCCAACCCCTGCCTTTACCAGGCATGGACATTCGATAGGCTTATCAGCCTTTACCTCAGCAACTCCAAGTTCATAGTTTGGCTTTTGATAGCAAGTGCCATAAGATGAACTCCTTCATTCGTTCTCTTCACGAAGAAACGTTTCGTATCTAGTCACTTTGGTTGACATCTCGAAGAAGTCTCTGAAGTCAACTCATTCGAACTTCTTTCGAAGCTCAATGTCAAGTCAATTTTGAGCTAGGCGTACGAATTCCATCTCTTGAAGAGGTGTACGACACCTATTCCTTAGCTTCTTGAAAGGAGCTAAGTAGTCCTCGGCCGATTCACCTTTCTTTTGATAAAGGTGGGATAGATCAACCATGGAGACCTCAGGCTCAGTCCTATAGAACTGAGTATGGAACAACCTCTCCATCTCTTCCCAAGTTCTCATAGAATTAGGCGGTATGTTGATATACCATGTAAACGCCGCTCTAGTGACCGAGTTGGGAAAGAGGCGAAGTTTGTGATATCCAGAGTTAGCCTCTCCACATTGCACTGTGAAGCGAGCAATGTGTTCCAAAGTCGATTGTTCACTTGAGGTTCCGGAGAAGCAAGTGAAGTCAAGGACCTTGTACCCTCGAGGAAGTGGATAGACTCTATCATACTCCTCAGGATAAGGCTTCTAGAATGATGGTTGTCCAACCCTTCGGTAAGCTGGACCAATCATTTCCTCAAGGATCTCCCTAAGGTGATTTTGATTGACCGGTCCTTCTTGAGGTAGATGGCATGGAGGGGGATAGTGTTGATGGCCATTCCTTACTCCATTGCCATTACCATTCCTCACATGAGATGGTACATAGGCCGTAGCACGAGGTTCAATGTTATTGAGTTCCTCATCTACGTTATCAGCAGTGTTATCACCAATATCTTGTTGGTTTTCACCTCCAAGCCCAGGGTGGATAGCTCCCTGAGGGATAGGAGGTGGAGGTGGAACTTGATGGTTGTTCACCTCTTGGTGGACTTGTTGGAGGGGGAAGGCGGCAGGTTTGGCAATAACCAGCTGTTGGTTTTGCCCTCCAAGTCCTTGACCTCCAAGCCTACCTTCCAACCTATTGATGATCTGTTGGGTGTTCTCCTGGGAGTCGGCTCTTTGCTGGGCTAGCTGTTGCATCAAGCGCTCTTGAGAGTTATCAAACTTCTTAAGCGACAGGGAAATAACATTATGAGCTTTCCACAGGCTACCATCATTCAACTTGAGAGAGGAGTCGGCTTCCTCATCTCTCAACCCAGAAGATCCAAGTGGAGTCTGGCTTGAAGAGTCTTGAGGTTTCTTATCTCCTCCCTTAGGTGGCATAGCTGAGCGCAAGAAAAGTAAAAAGAAAGAATACCTTCAAACGTTGAGATGGGAAGACAGGATGCTGTGTCCCACCTAGAACGTGGAAGGAGCAGTCAGTGTGGACCTCCTAGAGGTGGACACCTTCGACTATAGAGAGAGAGAGAGAGAGAGAGAGCCGAGGATCGCCGACTAGAGAGAAAGAAAGAAAAACTTCGAAAGAGATATGGGCAACATGCCTTTTGGGATTACCTCAGATGGGAGGCCAACCTAGTTGGGTCCCACTGGGCGTGCCAAAAAGAGATGTTGCGCCAAAAATCTCTTGGAAGAGTTTCTGCGAAAACTACTTAATGACAGCATAGGGGCGTGCTTGTGAATTTGCTGAAATTGACAAAGAGAACAACTAGGTAAAAAAGAATCAGACGATTTGTGGGGACTGAATCAAAGTCACACCGGAGCATTTAAATCATTGGATCCACTATATTGACTTCCAAAAGAGATAACAAAGAAACAGGGGAAAAGAGCAATTTGATTGCTGTCTTTTCTAAAATAAACAAGAGATTGATGTTTTAACGTCCGTAGACGAGATTGAACAAGGAAAATATAAAGAACGAGTAAGAACTCGTGATGAACAAGAATAAAAAGGTTGGTTTTTTTGCCGGAGCAAGTTTGTGAAGTGCAGGACTTGATTTGAACCTCTGGAACTGGTTCCTTTATATAGGGGGCGGCATGGACCTTGAGATCTGGTGGGCTTTACTTGCTGAGGAAGTCAAACTCTTCTGATTGGTCGGAGGAAACTTCCAAGAAGTTGCAGTGAAGCTTCCTTCTCCTTCTGGTTGCGCAGCAGGTGATAGGAGAGTGAGGAGAGGAGTGTAAGCCGTCCCTCATGGTGATATAGGCGACTTCCCTCTCATGGTACCCAGGTAGTATGAGGTACTAGGTAGCATGAGATGATAGGTTGCATCTGCTGTATCAGTTGTAGTCCTTGTTGCCTCCGATGAACTAAAACTATTAAATTGGCTGAGAGGTGACCCTAGGCATTGGAGTATGATACCTTGGCCACGAAATTACTCATACTTAGCCATATTTGGCTCTTCAAATCACGAAAATACCCTTTCACTAAGAACTATGGCTAAACCGGGGTGATAAAGCCACTTTGTCCTTAACTGAAGAAGATGTAAAAGTTGCAAAACGAGCTCGGATTGAGCTCAAACTTCACCAATAGAGTTCGTATATCAGCCTTAGACTGTGGTTAAAATCTTGGCTTGATCTGAGCCTTCCTTCATAGTAAACTGGATTTCTCACCTCAAACTGTCCTTAAATGAAAAACTAGCATAAGTTTTTCATTCTAAGTCTGAATGAGCTGAAACTTTGCCAAGGGACTTAGAATATTTCCATGAGACTATGGAAAAAATCCCAAGTAAAACCGTGCTCCCCTTGATGGTGAACTAGGTTTCTCTCCCTGAATTGTCCTTAAATGAAAAACTAGCATAAGTTTTTCATTCTAAGTCCAACGAAGCTGGTTTTCCACCAGTAGGCTTAGTGTCACGGGCTAAGTCTTTTCTCGCTCAAGGCTCGTCCCTGTGGCACTTGAATGGGCTCTCCCGATCAAGTCAGCCAACTCGATGTTCAACCTGAACAAGCAAACATTAAGCCACAATATTAGTAAGGGACAAGTGATATAAGCCCGGGGCATAACCGCCGTTTGCCCTGTTGACCCCCTCGCCTCAAAGAGGGTTTTATTTAGTCCGATTATATTAATAATGAGATTACAAAAGGTTGCGGGACTTACCAACCTAGGGCCAAAGGGGGCAGCCCTAGGAGGTGTGTTGATACATACCTTAACCAGTGAGACAGCCCAACTACCTGTCGACTGCTCACCCCCCTCGAAGAGCTAAACGGAATTAAAGGCTTTACCACCACTAACAGTTGATGTGTTTGAAAAGGGACAAAAAGACCTAAGGCTAGTTAAGGTTGGCCCTCTACCCAAGTCATGGCCCTATACAAGAGGTTGGCCATGACACTTAGATTATCTCCATAAAGCTATGGAAAATATTCTAAGTAAAACCGAACTCTCTAGCATAGAGAAGTTGGTTTGAATCCCCAAACTGTCCTTAACTGAAAAACTAGCATAACTTTTTCATACTAAGTCTGTTTGAGATGAAATTTCACCAAGATGACCTATATGTATCAAGGAACATCATGGTAAAACCCTTTTTTGGAGCCGCACCCCCTAGCTACTCTATTGTTTTGATCTTGCCTTTTTGTCCTTAAATGAACAAAATGCAAATTTGCCTCCCGGGGGAGTACTACTAGCTGGGCGGCCTGACCACTATACTAGGGTGATAACGTATGAGGGTGGTGAGTGATAATATCTCACACCTCCCTTAGTTCAGTAAGTGTTTCTCTTGCTGATACTCTCTTGCTCCCTGCCTCCTCAGTGCAAGGGATGAGGAGACTACATCCTATGACTAGGGCGGCGTTCCCTAGGTGTGGGAAAGACTCAGATTATTTTATTCCATGATATTTCCTCCCACCTACATGGTCAGGTAGCATACAACTCCCTTCCTTACTCTCTGCCTGAGGTATCAGGCTGCTGTATCTAAGGAAGCTGCACCCTTGAGACTTATTGCACCACATCCCTATAGGTAGGGGCGGCACATAGGGAGTAATTAATGATAATTATTTCGAAAATAATTATTATTAATTAATTTAATTATTAATTTTGATCTTTATTCATTAATTGCAAGATTTCTCCTAATTCTGACAGAATCAAGGTGGTGCAAAAACTAAGTTTCATCAGGATTTCTGATCAAATCCTGACCACTCATCTTGATCTATTTTATGCAAAGACCAATTTAGCCTCAATTGTAAATTAGGGTATAAACACGTGAAAATCAACCATTTTTTTCACCTCCAAACGCAATGGCAAACTAGACCACAATACACTTTCAGTGAAGTTTACCAAACTACACATGCAGGGCTTAAGGTCTGACATGTGTCATTTAGAAATTATAGATTTTAATTTTAAATACAAAATTAATTAACGAATGAGATATCTTTTTCCACTTTTGGAGTCTAAATTTTACACTAACAATGTATTGTATAATCATCCTTAATAAATCAATTTAATTATGGAGTTTTTCGGATCACTTACATTTTTGTCATCATCGTTAAAAGTTTTATTTTGAAAAAGATACACAAAAATGAAAATTTTTTGTCATCGTTTAAGGCTTTAGTTGAAAAATAATATAGAAAGAAACGGAAGTGAGAAGGTATGCTAAAGATGTATCAATAAAGTTTCGTTTCTTCAAATCAATTAGATAATAGACATGAAGAATCATTGTAATTTAATTATTATTATGAATGAAAATTACATTTTAAAAAAAACATATATATAAAAATTTAATTTAGGTTAAAATTAACAAGCAAATTAGAAATTATCTTAATATAATCTTTAGAAGAAAATACAGTTTGGTGTCCTCGACACCCAAAAGGGTTAAAGTTTGAAAGGTCAAGAGTTCGAATTTTGGGATAACCATTCATGAAGCTGGTCTCGAGTTCGAATGTGTGAATGGACATTCATGATGTTAACCAAAAAAAAAAGCTCTTCACGTTCTGTTGGTTCTAGTTTCAGACCATCAACGACCAAAAACATTTTTACTATGAAGTATGAACATGACGTCCAATAAAAATATTATATATATATACATCAATCTGATCAGTTCATAAAAACATTAATGAATTAAAAATAACTAAAGTTTACCGACCAAAATATATAATAATTGAAGCTTATGTCATTGCATACATCCAAGTTGTTTCTCATTAATAACCTCGCCAAATGGATTTCTTTAGTTTAATTGCTCAAACTGATTTGCTGATTTCATCAAACATTTTCTAGGCGATTTTCCCCTCATCGTCGAAGACATCAAGTATGCGAAACGATCAGCGATTTTGATAATTACCTTTTTTGAATTTTCATGGCTGCCAAAGGCTTCTCTATGGCATCGTCTTCCAGCCCAAAATTGAAATACGAAGTTTTCTTAAGTTTCAGAGGTGAAGACACTCGGAGAAACTTCACCGATCATCTTTACGCAGCATTGGTGAGGGCAGGAGTTCATACCTTCAGAGAGGATGATCAACTTCAAAGGGGAAAAGACATCTCCTTGGAACTGCTCAAGGCAATCCAAGAATCTAAAATTTCTCTTGTGATATTTTCAAAAGGCTATGCTTCTTCCAGGTGGTGCCTTAACGAGCTTGTGAAGATTATTGCTTGCAAAAACACATTAGGCCAGATAGTTGTTCCAATCTTCTATGATGTCGATCCTTCGGATGTTCGAAAACAGAGTAATAGCTATGGAAAAGCTTTTGCCGAATATGAAGAACGTTTTGCAGCAGATATGGAGATGATCAAGGAGTGGAGAGCAGCTCTTACGGAAGCTGCAGATTTATCTGGCTGGGATCTCCAAAACGTTGCAGACGGGTAATTTGAAATTCTTTCTGAGATAGATTTATATATATAACTAGTATTTTGCAACGTGTTTCACACGTGGTATTAAAGTTTGATGGAGACTGATTTTAGCTTATATTTTATTTTAAGTTATATGTTGTGTAATATAATGTTTTTGTTAATTTTAAAAAGATTTTAACTGCCCAAATTCCTAAAGATTATTGGGAATAAACTTATTAATTTTTCGTTATAAGTAAATTTTGTTAACCATTTTATCAATAATAATAGAAGTTTTTTTTTGAGATAATAATAGAAGTTATTAAATTTACAATAATTTGTACTGCCAAAAAAAATTTACAGTAATTTGTTATTGAAAAGTTATATATATTATTAAAAACCATACTTAAATCAACAAAAACAGTAAATTTTCATTATAGTTAACAATTTCATCAGCAATGGATGCTATCAAATTTATAATACACAATTACCAAAAAAGTTATGTATTTATGAAAAATGTTTTACACCAATAAATCTAATAACATCTAATGATAAGTAATTTTGGTAACAATTTAATCAATAAATGAGGTTATCAATTTACAATACTTTAGTTACTGAAAAAGTTATAACGGTTATTAAGAATGTTATATATCAATCAAAAAATTTAAAACCATTCATATCATTTGTCAAATTATTCCGAAAAACAGCATTTGAGCGTTGGTTTCACAAGAGAGAGAGAGGCATTTGAAATGAGCGTTTTCTCAAGAAAAATGTTTTGTGCGAAAATGCAGAAAATCGTGAAGTTGATGTTTTTGTCTTCTTAAAAAAATTATTTGGTTAATCTAGTTTCCAATAAGTTCTACTCAATTCGAGACACGACATTTAAGAGTTGTATTTGTTCACAAACCATGAAGTTGGGTTTTAGGTTTTTAAAAAAAAATCTTTGTTTGGCGAGCCAATTTTCCAATAAACTCTACCGACTTTGATACATGACATTAGAGTGTTGGTTTCAAAAAAAAAAACCATTCTGATAATTTTCAAATAAATAATGTTTCGTACAAAAACGCACAAAATTGTCAAGTTGAGGTTTTAGACTTTGAAGAAAACTTTGTTTGGCAAGCCACTTTCCAATGAGCTCTACTAATTAACTACGAAACATGATATATGCGTTGGTTACACAAATAATGCATTCGAAATTAACATTTTCTCAAGAACAACATTATGCGTACAAACACGCAAAATGGTGAAGTTCAAGTTTTAAGTTTTGAAGAAAGATTTTTTTTTGGCAAACCCACTTTCCAATTAGCTTACTCACTCTAAAACACAACATTTGAGCGTTGGTTTCACAAATAATGTATTTGGAATGAACGTTTTCCTAAAAACAACGTATGACGCTCAAACGTGCTAAATCGGGAAGTTGAGGTTTTAGACTTCTTAGAAAGTTTTATTTTGCGAGTCCACTTTACAGTAAACTCTATTTAAATGTAATGAAGGGAAACCTAATTTGTACTAATTTTTCAATATATTTCTATGTCATTTTGGTAGTTTTTTTCATGCTCCAATGTAGAAATATTGATAACCACATTTTGAAAATTTGATAACCTCATTATGAAATTTCAATAACCTCCCTAAGAAAATTTGATAACCATTTGGTAACCACACTGTGAAATTTTGATAACCTCAGTGTGAAATTTTGATAATCTGCCTATAAAATTCTAATAATCACACAAAATAAAATTGATAACCGCACTATGAAAATTTTGATAACCTAATAAAATTTTGATAGCCACACCATGAAATTTCATAACCTCCCTATGAGAATGAAACTGCGATATCCTCTCTATGTATTTTCGATAACCTCTCCATAAAATTTTCATAACCTCCCTCCCTATGAAATTTTGTTAACTTTCATATGAAATTTTATTAACATTCCTAAGAAATTTTGGTTACCTTTTTATGAAATTTTGGTAACCTCTATATAAAATTTTGATAACTACGCTATGAAGTTTTGATAACTTCCATATGAAATTTTGGTAACTACACTATGAAATTTTGATAACCTTTCTATGTAATTTTGGTTTGATTGTGAGATTGATTTCTATGTTGTGTCAATTGCGTCATTACATCTTCCTCGTTGTTTATTAGGGAAAATGCGCGTATTAGATCATCTTATGACATACTTTCCTACTTTGTTTCCTTCCACTTCATACTTTCCCACCCCGACTTTCTCCTTTGATCATCTTCAAAGTTTTGTTGGATAATTCCATCTTTGATATGCTTTCAAGCTTCGGACAATTATGAAAGGCTATGCTTTCTAATTTTGGTTCTTGGTTTATTTGCTTTCTAATTTTACTTATACCTAAAAAAACCTCAATATAACACTTTCATACTTTTAAGGTTTCTTAATAATTTAATTTTAAAACATTAATTATACTTTAAAAGGGTAAATTACATATATATACCATTTGGTTTTGAGTGGAGCAAATATGAACTTAAAGTTTAAATTTTGAGACTGATTTTAGTTTCTGTTATCAAATCTTTAATAGTAGTTAAGTGTCAAAATTTAAACATCAAGGATCAAAATTTATCAAAAAAAAGTTATACTTACAGTATTGCATACTTCTTATTAATAGTATTATTATTCACATTTGAAAAATATAAAATATAATATAACTTTATTTACAGTTCCAGTGGGGAAGATTGTCTTCCACCCATCTCAAATTATTTTCAAACTTTGATTGGGCCTTTTATTTCTCCTCTTTCACCATTAAGCTCCAAACATGTTTTTGGTAAATTTACCATTTTTCTAAAGGTGCGACAAATTAATGTTATCTATTGATCTTAGAAATATTCACGTGTGTGACTATATCATAATGTGGAAGTGAGTCTTTTCTTAGGATTATGCGCTCATTATGTTTGATTACAAAGAAATCAATGGAAAGTAAGTATGGCAATAAAAATTTCAATTTTTACTCATAAAATCTGTATTAGGCTATCAGCAACCAGCTACGTACTTTTTTTTTTTTACAAAAGCTATCTACCATTAATTAGTAATTCAACTTTGACCTTGAATGATTTTTAAAGCTATATCAAAAAGAAGAATAAAGTCCTAAAAAAATTAAAGATTATAAAATACACCGTCAGTGACTCTAGACACTCTCAATTAACCACCATGAGACACCTCGTTAAATAATAAAATTAAAAACTTTTAAACCCTCTAGAACATATTTTCTGTTTCTTTTTTCAAAGTTTTCCACATTTTGTAGTTGCACTTGTCCGCCATTGTCAAAGGAATATCTCAAAAAAAAAAACATGGAGAAATCTTTAAATTAATCAAGAGACTACCCATACTTCCTTAAAAAAAAGAATGAAATTAGAGAAATTAATCTTAAAAGCACTTGATGGCAAGAAAATATCATCTTTTTTATTTCCGTGTTGAAGCTGGTTAATCTTTTTTTCATGCCAAAAGGAAAAGAAAAGAAATAGCCGGATTAGAGGCCGAGGAGATATCGAAATGAATGATAATAATAATATTCATTGTTTGGCATAGCCATATAGCAATTTTGTTTTAATTGTGAAAGGCTTGAATAAAATTTTGAAGAAAATAGAGTTTCGAGGAGATGATGGAGATGTAGAGCGAGAGGAGGATTGCAGAAAGAAAATTGATTTTGATAAATTTTCAACGTAATTACTCTTATATAAAATATACAATATTTATTTATAAGGACTTGTAAATTTTGAATTTTATCTCTTAATAAAGAGCCATATTGTGATGGACTGACGGTGTATATAAATAATACACGTTGATGCATCAAATATTAACCTATAAATTAAAAATTTTATACAGTAAATATTTGATGCACGTCAGTGCATCAAATTCTATACATTATCAGTGAAGGAGGTCTTGCCACCTTAATATGCAAACTTAGAAGTTTATAAGCCCTAAAAATTAAATACACATACTTCCCAATTATATTTAATTTAATTTAATTAAAATAAAGTAAATTGTTTTGTTTTTTCCCGTTACTATTGTGTCTTTTATTTGATTAAGACCACAAAACAAGTAATTTGTAAATTGTCAAGAAAATTATAAAAATGGTTTCACCAGAATCCGATAATCGTGTCTGATCTAAAATCCTAAATCTTACAAATCAATTAGGAAACCCAAATTTCCTATTCCATCGACAAACCCTTCTCCTTGTTTCGATTGAAACCTCTGCTACAATTCTTTTAATTCTTGTGACGGGAAGCCAAGCAAATAAGCCCAATATATTTACTCGGAACAAAATTACAGATGACCACATGACAAAGGAAAAAAAAAATTATACAATACACTGTCGGTGGAGTTTAGCAGATTACACACGTAGGGTTTAAGGGTTGACATGTGTATGTATCAACTCCTCACCCCGCCTGTGAAATTCAAATTTTACACTGCCAGTGTATCAAATAATTACCCAAGAAAAAAAGCTTGCAAGTTTTCTTTAGTCTCACACGTGTTTAATCAATTTCGTTCGGATTCCATACCTAGGTTTGAAATGGTGCAAGCAGATTTCAATTAGGTGGGTCACTAAGGGTGAAGTGTTGGGAAGGCCCTGCAATAATATGCACGTGTGAAAGCAAACAAATACCAATCTCATAGATAAACCAACGGCAATATCCAAACCAATGATCCAAAGCAGTTAAATAATTAACCAATCCACCAAACAGATATATCTCAACCAAGCAAGCAGAAATCCAAACTGACAACAATTAAAGAAAAATAAAGAAACGGGACAAAACCGGATAAAAATCTACTATGAGAAATAAGCAATTACAATAGTTCAAGGCTAAGCTAATTGCCTAAAACCTAAACACCAACAAATTGAAACTAAAATACAAGGATTACCTTTTTGGATCACCAAGATACCAATCCCAAAGAAACCCAATTTCTTGCCAAAGCCACTTGCAAGCTTCTTGCAAGAACCCATCCAAGGAAAAACTTAACATTTCCTTCACCCAGTGCCGCAGCTTCCCTTGCCAAATCGCAAAGTATCTCGCGCCGCCCACTATCGCAATTTCTCTTGTTAATTGCGCTGCTCTCTATCGCACAATTGGCTCCTTAATTATCAATTGCAATTGCAGCCACACAATTCCCAATTGATGTCGATATATATATGGACATAGTCGGTTAAAACCAAACCCTTATTTGCCTTTTAATCCTAGCCATTGGATTAAAAGCTAACTTGAGATCTTGGCCATTAAACATTATTAAAGCCACATGGGCTTACATGAGCCCAAATAAATGTGGGGTTGGACCCATATGGGCTATCAGCCCAACAATCTTCCTCTCCAACCCCATACGGAGGAGATATGTCACACAACCTGATTCACTTGACGTTTGCATTGGCCAAGCTGTCAATCCCGGCCAAGTTGCTACATAACTCAAGTTTCTCTCTGGGAACCACTTTGGTTAACATGTCTGCAACATTTTTATCTGTGTGAATCTTCTTCAATTATAGCTCTTTATCTTCTGTTGCCATGCGCAACCAATGGTACCTAACATCAATGTGCTTTGCCCTAGCATGGTACATGGTATTCTTACTCAAATCCAAAGCACTCTGGCTATCACAAAATACCACATACTCTTTCTGACTCAAACCCAATTCATGAAGAAATCTTTTCATCCAAAGCATCAGTGAAACCTTCAAGAACTGTCTGTGTAGTCCCATAACTCAAGCACATCTTCGAATTACCTCTCAAGTATCTGAAGATCAACCTTTCCCGGATTGGAAAGAAACCTGCTCACTGCACCAACTGCATGAGCTATGTCAGGTCGTGTACAAACCATGAGATACATCAATGAACCCACTGCAGAGGAATAGGGAATAACTGACATCTCATCTTTCTCTTTCTCACTCACAGGACAAGATTTCTTGGTCAACTTAAAATGATTAGCAAGTGGTGTGCTAACTGACTTAGCATCCTGCATGTTGAATCTCTTCAGTATTTGTTCAACATACTTTTCCTGTGATAACCACAACTTTCCAGCTTTCCTATCTCGGATAATATCCATACCCAAAATCTGCTTAGCTGGACCTAAATCTTTCATATCAAAAGACCTAGACAAATCATCTTTCAACTTGCTAATTAATTCAACATCTTGCCCAACAATCAACATATCATCAACATAGAGTAAGAGAATAATGAAATGATTACCAAACAATCTAAAATAAACACAAGGATCTGCTGCAGTTCTTGTAAAGAGATGACTCACCATAAAGGAATCAAACTTCTTGTACCACTGCCTCGGAGCTTGTTTCAAGCCATACAAGCTCTTCTTCAACCTGGAAACCATGTGTTCCTTCCCTTTAACCTCAAAACCCTCTGGTTGGTCCATGTAAATTTCTTCTTGCAAATCACCATGCAAGAATGCAGTCTTAACATCAAGTTGCTCAATCTCAAGGTTCAAACTCACAGCTAGACCAAGTACAACTCGAATGGAACTCATTTTTCACGACTGAAGAGAAAATCTCATCAAAGTCAATACCTGCTTTCTGTGCGAAGCCTTTTACCACCAAACGAGCTTTATACCTCACTAGCTTGTTACCATCTTTCTTCAACTTGAAAACCCACTTGTTCTTAAGTGGCCTTTTACTTTTTGGAAGCTCCACTAACTCATAAGTGCCATTTCTTCTTGCATTGCTTCCAACCAACGCTGCTTATCTGAAGTAGACTGCACATCACGGAAGCTCTCTGGCTCCCCATCATCAGTAAGCAAAAGAAACTCAGAACTAGGATACTTGGTGGAAAGAATATGCCCCCTGGTCGATCTCCGAAGCTGAGGCTTAGTGTTCTCAGGTAGGGGTTGTTGCTCCCCCTGCTCAATACCCATTGCATCTGGCTGTGCAATGTCATCATCAGCATCCAACTCATCATTACCTGTAGCAGGCTCATCTGTACCAAGTTCTGTACCTTGTTCATCTCCACCATCTGTGACTCTTCTTAGTAGAATTGTTGTCGGTGTTACATAATCATCATCATGAACAACTCGAGAAGTCTTTTCCTTCTTCTCCAAATCTGCTATTGTCTCATGTTCATGAAAGACAACATCCATGCTTCTAACAATCTTTTTCTTTTCTGGATCCCAAAACCTATAACCAAACTCCTCACCACCATAGCCAACAAAGATACAATGAGTGGCTTTACTATCAAGTTTTGATCTTTGTTCCTTAGGCACATGCAAGAAAGCCTTGCATCCAAATACCTTCAAATGAGCATATGAAGGATCTTTACCTGACCATACTTTCTCCGGTATGTCAAAGCCTAAAGGAGCCGATGGAGACCTGTTGATAAGGTAGCAAGCAACTTTGACTGCTTCACCCCAGGCAATTTAGCCATCCTTAGCATGCATCTCACTCTCTCCACAATGATGCGATTCATCCTTTTAGCTACACCATTATGTTGGGGTGTTTCAGGTTCTGTCAACTCATGCCTAATCCCATGCTTTGAACAGTATGAATCAAAGTCACTGGATGTGTACCCACCACCATTATCTGTTCGAATACACTTCAAGGGTAACCCTGTTTCCCTTTCAACTATGGCATGAAATTTCTAAAAAAACCTGTAGTACCTGCCTTTTGTATCTCACACAAAACACCCAAGTTTTTCGTGAAGCATCATCAATAAATGTAACAAAGTATCTATTGCCACGTAAGGACTCCACCTCCATGGGACCACAAACATCAGAATGAATCAATTCCAATCTAATTTCTTTCCAAGTAGCAGGTATACGGAAAGAAACTTTACGATGCTTACCAAATAAACAATGATCACAAGAGTTAATAGTCAAACCTTTACTTTTAACCGAGGGTATAGGAATGAGGGACTGTCTCGCCAAAAGCAGCAACCCTTTTTCACTCAAGTGTGCCAGCTTGTTATGCCACAAGTTTGGTGAAGCATCATCTTCCACTGCATTGACATTGTTTTCACAATGTTTCAACCAAGTCTTGTACATAATGCAACATAAGCTTCCATTTGCAACTAGTAAAGACCCATCAAAAAGCTTCCACTGCCCATCCTTTTGCCGACTCTCATATCCTTCCTTATCAAGGACATTAAATTGCAAGCAAATTCATTCTCAAATCCGGAATGTGTCTCACATCCTTCAAAGTCAATGTGCAACCAGTACTAGTCTAAACAACAATGTCACCAATCCCCACAATCTGCGACACACTCTTGTTTCCCATCCTGGTTTCACCAAAGTCTCCTGCTTTGTAAGTTGTAAACAACTCCCTCTTGGGAACACAATGATATGCCGCGCCTGTGTCAACAATCCACTCAATGGAAGGATCAGCTGCATGGTTACAATCACCATGTCCACAAATCAATGACACTGTCTGCTCATCAGAAACAACTACAGTCATTGTTTTCTTCCTCTGAATTCTTCTTGCTTTTCCTATCTTTCCGCTCTTGCTTCAAGAGCTTACAGTTTCGCTTGAAGTGACCAACTTTACCACAGTGATAACACTTCACTGGATCTCTGAACTTGGATCGGTTCTTGGACTTACTCCGACCCCTGGAGCCTTGACCTTTTTCCTTGGATCTCCCCCTGTTCTCTGTGACAAGTGCTTGATTAGACCCAGATTCTCTATTGGTTCGTCTTGCTTCTTCATTCAACAAAGCATCCTTTGCAATCTCCATAGTTACTTTCTTGTCATGAGCAGAGTTAGTGACTGTAACAACTAACGTATCCCAACTCTCTGGCATAGAACCCAATAGAAACAAAGCATTAACTTCTTCTCCAAGATTAATCTCCATAGTCATCAACTGATTTAACATCTCCTGGTAGTCACTCAAGTACTCGGCCATGGATTGTCCCTCTTTACACTTCATATTGGAAAGCTTTCTGACTCCAAAAGCCTTGTTCATGGGGCTTTTCCTTTCATACAATGCAGCCAATTTTTCCCAAGTCGCATGAGCGCTTTTCTCTTGCGCCACATGGTGAAAGACACTAATGTCAACCCATTTTTTTATTGTGCCCAACGATTTCCTGTCAAGCTTCTTCCAATCATCATCTGACGTATCTTTTGGTTTACCCGAATCACCCAATACCGGATCATACAAGTCCTTGTAGTATAGATGATCCTCCATCATCGGTTTCCAAATATTATACTTTATAGCTGTTAGTTTCATCATGGAACCGCTATCACTCTCCATGATTCAAAGTTGTAACCTAGCTCTTGATACCAGTTGTTGGGAAGGCCCTGCAATAATATGCACGTACGGAAGCAAACAAATACTAGTCCCACAGATAAACCAACGGCAATATCCAGACCAATGATCCAAAGTAGTTAAATAATTAACAAATCCACCAAACAGATATATCTCAACCAACCTAGCAGAAATCCAAACCGGCAACAATTAAAGAAAAATAAAGAACACCAAATTTACGTGAAAAAACCCTTTAGAGTAAAGGGAAAAACCACGAGGCAAAACCAGATAAAAATTCACTATGAGAAATAAGCAATTATAATAGTTCAAGTCTAAGCTAATTGCCCAAAGTCTAAGCACCAACAAATTGGAATTAAAATACAAGGATTACCTCTTTGAATCACCAAGAAATCAATCCAAAAAAAAAAACTCAATTTGTTACCCTTATCTCTCACCCCTACTCTCTCTATCGAGTAAGAACCAAAGCTCTTTGCAAGCTTCTTACAATAACTCAACCAAGGAAAAACTTAACCTTTCCTTCACCAAGTGCCGCAGCTTCCCTTGCCAAATCGCAAAGTATCTCGCGCCGCCCACTATTGCAATTTCTCTTATTAATTGCGCTGTGCTCTCTATCGCACAATTGGCTCCTTAATTATCAATTGCAATTGCCGCCACACAATTCCCGATTGATGTAAATATATATATATGTATGGACATAGTCGGTTAAAACCAAACCCTTATTTGCCTTTTAATCCTAGCCATTGGATTAAAAGCTAACTTGAGATCTTGGCCATTAAACATTATTAAAGCCACATGGGGTTACATGAGTCCAAATAAATGTGGGGTTGGACCCATATGGGCTATAAGCCCAACATGAAGATGGTGGGTTAGGGAAGAGAGTTAGAAGATGAAAAACAATTATATTTTTTAACCAAAAAAAAACAATTATGTTTATTTGCTTATAAGGGTTAATACACTTATAACTTTGCATATTAATGAGGTGGCAATTTTTCATTCACTGACAATGTATAAGATTAATACACTTACAATGTATTGGATTAATATACTGACAGTGCATCAAATATAAATTTAATTTTATAATCTAAAAAATAATTATAAGAAGTAAAATATTAATTATAATTATAGCAGATTATTAATTATTTTCCATAATTTAAAAAAGTTAAATATATTGGATTTAGAATATCTCTCCATAATTAATAAAAAAAGTTGAATGACTAAATACTTATTTAAAAATTATTATACTATAATATTAGGGTATTTTAGGAATTAACTAATTAAGATTTTTGAGTTCGTACTTTTATATATACTAATTTTAGCTTTCACGTGCGTTGCACGTGGCCGAACACGTTTAATATAAAAAGTTATTAAAATAATTGAAATTAATTATGATTTAAAGCATTCAATTTTTGAAATTAATTTTCCAAACTCTTTGTCTCCTCTTGCTCTGGTTTTTTTTTTTTTCAATCTTAGTATCTCCATTTTTGGCCTAGGGTACGATCTGACCAAACTTTGATCGACCGTTTGTTCTTTTGTTGCCCGAGGTACAACTGGGAGCACTTGTCTGAAAATCTCCTCCAAAAAACAACAACTTTTCCTCAAAATGGTTTTTTGTTACTCATCACATCTTGAAGTGTTTTGTCCATATTCAATTGCAAACTTTCTCGCCATTGGTGTTTCATCCCATATCATTAGTCTTGCTCTTCTTAATAGTTCAACCTTAGTATTCTGTTTAAAGGTCCTACATATACTCATTTCTGTCGGACTTAATGGAATGTCAAATCTCGAGTGTGTTGTTCTTCCTCCTGAAATAATCGTTGCTGCTACTTCGGATGTTGGTGTAGCTAACGCAATCAAACCTCTTGACCTGTGGTGATATTTGAAGTTATATTAATCAAATAAAAATATTTTTTAAAAAAGAAAATGTGATATTGATGTTGTTAATCATATGTTTAAAGGATATGTGATTATTACCTTAAATTGGCCAATATTACATGAAATAGAAATGTTTTGCCTATTCCTCCTGGCCCGACCAAAAAAAAGAAAAAGAAAAACAAACTTCTTCCTTTCTTTCTTTCTTGTTTCAATGCTCAATTCATCTGCAATTTCCTTATGTGTTAAATTCTTGATGTGCAAATTTTGAGAATATATCTCTAGCAAATCAAATTTCTTGATGCTTTTTAACATGCTTTCTAGATAGAGCTGGTAAAATGAACTCGAAACCCGCTCGAACCCGAACCCGAAATTACCCGAGTTGACTAGAAAAGTCAATGTCCCGAACCCGAAAATACCCGAACCTGATCCGAACCCGAACTCGACCCGAGCCTGAACCTTAAATAATTTGAATTTAATAATAATTTATAAAATAAAATATTTTATTGGCTAGAAAAAACATGTTTCCTTTTAATATTAAATAAAACTATTATATATATGAATATAATAAAATTTATATAATAATGATCACAATTAAATGATTCAATAATCAATATAAAAAGTGTTAAACTACTAAATATATCTATCTATATATATATATATATATAACTTATATAACTTAAAGCAAAAGACTATAAAGTACCCTTATAACTAATTAAAGTATAATTAATTAAATAAATGAAATTTTAATTTTTTTTAAACAAATAAAGAGTCTAGAAAAGCAAATGATGAAACAGAAGCAAAGGAACTGATCGTGTCGTCAATGACCATAAAAATAATCCCCACAATAAACTAACTAAACTAGTTAGGGCAAGTAGGGGTCGAATCCCATAGAGAAGGGTTATATGATGAACGATAGAAAGCAAGAAAGATCTTTTCCAAAAATCAATTAGAAAACAGGGGATTAATTATATCAATTATAAAGAAAACAATTAAACTAAAAATAAAGCAAAGTAAACTAAATCTAGATCTAAATCTAAAGCAGATTAATAAAGCAAACAATAATTATAAAGAATATTTCTTCTCCGATGGTATGATTCAATCAAATTAACTATGGATCATCGACTTAAAAGGTGAATTAAGCATCTTATTCTTGACTAACAACTGATATAGGTTTTCCAACATGTATTTTAGATAAGAGTCCGATCAAAGCTGCAGTTATCCCTTTTATTCCTTCAGCGATCGATTACTTTCTCAGGGCTTAATGATCACTTAAGAACAAAGCATTAAGAACGGGTTAATTTTACACACATGCCTACAAAGTAGAACCATACGAAGAGAAATTTCTCGCCCTCCGATAGACAAACACCCATCAGGCTGCGATCAAACAAACCTGATTCGCTACACATAATCAAACTTGAGTGGTCAATTCTAAGCTTGATCTAGCCATAGATCTTCCTCTTACATCGTTAGTGGCCACATAACTCAAATAAGATTCAGAATCATAAAATTATTTTAGGGTTTTGACTACTATCATCAAGAACTTAACACAAAATTATAAGTATAGAAATCTCACCATAATCAATTGATTGAATTCACCAAAGGATCAGAACTATTAAGGATTTAGCTACTTATGGACTTAGGAAAATCCATGAGAGGCATAAGAATACTTACAGGACTAAGAAGGAACGATTTCTCCTCCTTGAAAACCAAGGGACATCGCACCCCTCTATGGCTAGAGAGGGTGTCGACTTCCCCCTTCTAAAACTAGAGAAAACCTAAACTAAAGAAAGGTAGAAAAAGAGAATAAAACTATATCTATGTATCTAGTGTAGAATTGTGTCTAATGTGTGTGATTTGTGATACAGGAGGTGGCTATTTATAGTGGAGGACTAGGGGTAGGACGGTTTAGCTCTAACTTAGACTCCAAGTTGGATTAGATGTCATCCTAGAGTAGAATCCAAGTCAAAATAAGATTCTGGAATTTTCTGGCTTTCTGCAGAAACTTCGACTTGATATTCGAGCTTGAAGATGGCAGATCTGGGTTTTGCACTTCAAAAGAAAGTTTTAGAGCTCGGAGTTAGCTTTCCAACAGCTACTCATGGGTTTAAAACGGACATCTGAGCAGAAAGTTATGGCCTTTCTACGAAGACTGCGCTGAAATCGGACTTATATCGCAAATCTGCAGGAATATTGCGGGATTTGGATATTCTTTTGGATATTAGGCCTACAAATTGGGATTTTAACTCCAATTATAGGTTTATATGGGCTGAGTATATTCCCATATAAATAATCCAAAAATCCTCAACTTCAGGGCTTCTTCTAGGCTTGGCTTCAATCCTTTGCAAATAAGCTCCAAATCTTCAATTTTTACTTCTTGAATTAATTCTTCAATTGTCTTCAAATCTTCAAATATCTTCAGTCACCAACTTCGCATCTTCAAATGACTAAGTCCATAGTTGAATAAAAAGTCTCCAAAATAGCTCCAAAAAGAGTGAAAAACAATAAGTTTTCACTTTTCTTGTCTTCAGGACCTCAAAACACAAATACTAACAAAATAGGGTAAAAACACATATAAAAGTAGTAAAAAGTATAGAAAAATAGCTATAAAAACATGCATAATTTTAGCTCGATCAGGAACGAAAGTTCTATCCTTGTTCAATCTAATCCCTTATTTTAGTTCAGTTCAGTTCAGTCCCCAAAATTCTTTAGTGGTTCAATTAAGAGTATATTGGCTTTTAATTTGTTTAATTTAAGGCTTTCATTTTAATTATTTGTTTAATTTAATGTTTAATTTGTTTTAATCTGCAATAATTTAGAATTGATTAGCATTAATTAATTTAAATTAGTAATAAAGTATATGTATTTTATATTTAGTTCAATTAATTTAAATGTTGCACGCCACTTAATAATGGTCGGTGACCGTAGTTTTTCTGAAGAAGAGTTTTCATTTTTCAACGAGTACGTGGTCGAGTTTTCGGGACTCCCTGAATGTCTCTATGGATAAGACTGTTCTTTCACTATTAATCATTTGTTAGTCATTTTTAGCAATTATTCAATCTTTATATATATTGATAATAATGTTATATTATATATATCAATAAATTTATAATATAAAAGATAAAACAATTATTTTTATTTAAAAATATCTTTAAAAAGAGCTTACACTTGAAACGGGATGAGCTGGATCCAGGTCGGACTCTGAATATCAAATCAAAATTAAATATGAGCCCCAACCCGACCCGGGCCCGAACCCGAAAATACTCGAACCCGAAAAACCCGAGGCCGAAAATACCCGAACCCGAAAATACCCGAACTTGCCAAATTGCCAATTCTATTTCTAGATAATAGGCAATGGCCTGTAATGTGCAAGCAATTTGTGTCTGAACTAAGTTTTCATGCATTCTCTTATAATGACGTTCACAATGCACTAATAAAGTCGTGAATAGCCTTCTCAGTTCATTAGGCATTAGAAACGCTACTCATTCCATCATGCACTCCGATATACTCTGAATTATCTTAAAATTTATTTATTTTGTGAGCAATTGGGCTTTTAACACAGTGATCAAATCAATTATTTTGTCTCATTTCGACTCGGTACGCCCATTAGGCCCGTTTGAGTCCATGAAACCAAAATTGCCAAGTCAGATGTCTTGAAGCCTAAATTTGATATTCTTAGGCCCAATTCGTTAATATGGAAGCCCAAAGAAGGAGTCCAAGTCCAATCAGTAATTATGATGCAGTAATGATTCAGCCCTGATGCAGAATTGTTAAATCCTTAAAGTAGGACTTCACAAGAGCAGTTTTGGAAGAAAATTCATAATTTTTGATCCATAGCTCAAAATGATGCAAATAAGGTACCATTTGAAAAAGGATTCCAAAATCTACAACTTTTATGTTTATCTCGAGACCTAATTCTGCCGTTCCAATGGACGATTTTGTCCTTGAATTTTCTGGACAGAATTGATCTTCTTTTAAATCAACTTGGAGAATGTTTTGGACGAAAATTCAGATGCTAAAAATGATGTGGAGCATTCCTACTGGTCATGTTGGATCCTAATTAATGAAAATAATCTATATTTCCATTATTAAAATAATGGAATAATTAAAATATTTTTTAATAATGGCAATTTAGAAATATATACAGTCATGGCCTAATAAGATATAGGATCTGAATATTCAAACTAATTGCCCACCAAAATGGACCAAAAAGAGGTCCTGTAGGAATGAGAAATTGGACCATCCAAAGCAAATGTCAATTGCACATTTGCTTCATATTATCTAAGCCCAAATAGGACGTTGGAGATAAAGACAAAAAACAAAATTAAATACAACATTGGAAACAAAGACAAAAGGCAAAATTAAATAGGACATTGAAAACAAAAAGCAAAATTGACTTTCTTGTATAATTTACTATACGTATTATAATCTAGTAATTAATAATGGAATAATTTTTTTTTAGAAAAAAAATAATGGAATAATTTATGGTAAAAAAATAATGGAATAATTAAAATATTATTTAATAATGGCAATTTAGAAATATATTTTAAGAAAAAGGGTACAATCAAAAATATTTTTTTTTAAAAAAGGGTACAATCGAAAAATATAAAGTTTCCTCTTATTCGTACTTTTATATATAGTATAGATTTATATATAGTATAGATATAGATAGGAGAAGATAAGAGATAAGATAAGATAAAAGATAAGATAAGATGATTACTCATCTTAGATCTGAATATTATATATTTGTAATTTATTTTCGCCGAAACATTGTTATTTTATTATTCAAATCTCTACCTTAATTTCTAAAACTTATCAATTAATTTACAGGCATGAATCAAAATTTATCCAAAAGATTGTGGAAGATGTCCTCAGAAAAGTAAACAACATTTACTTGCATGTTGCTGCTCACCCTGTTGCTATAAAACCCCGCATAGAAAAAGTATTGCAAATGTTGAGAATAGGATCAGATGATGTTTGCAATCGCATAGTAGGTATCCATGGAATTGGGGGCATAGGAAAGACTACCATTGCAAAAGCAGTTTATAACTCTGTTTGTGATAAATTCGATGGAAGCAGTTTCCTTTCAGATATTAAAGATAACTCTAAGCTGCCTAATGGTCTTGTTACTCTGCAACAACAACTCCTTTCTGATATCTTGAATTTGAAAAGAATGATCATGATTGATAACGTTGATAGGGGAATCAATTTTATCAAAGAAAGGCTTTCTCACCGAAGAGTTTTGCTTGTTCTTGATGATGTCGATGATTGGAAACAACTGATTCCATTGGTTGGGGATCGACAGCTGGGTTTAGGAAGTAGAATTATAGTTACAACAAGAGATGAACACTTGCTAACAGAACTAGAAGTGGATGAAAGATACGAAGTCGAAGAATTGAACACTGAGGAGTCTATCCAGCTCTTCAGTTGGCATGCATTTAGGAGGCCTACTCCAAAAGATGATTACTTGCAGCTTTCTAAGAGTGTGGTGGATCATGTTCAAGGGCTTCCCCTAGCTCTTGAAGTTTTGGGTTCTTTTTTGTTTAAAAGAAGCCAGCTTGAGTGGAGAAGTGTGGTGTTGAAATTAAGAAAAATACCTCATGACCAGATTCATAAGAAGCTTAGGATAAGTTATGATACTTTAGATGATCAGGTGAAGGCCATATTTCTTGATATAGCATGCTTTTTTATTGGGATGGAGAAAGAATATGTCATGACAATACTTGATGGTTGTGGCTTCTTTTCTGTAATCGGTATTAGTGTTCTCTTAGAGAGGTCTCTCATAACTATAAACCAATTAGACCATAGGATAAAAATGCATGACCTACTTAGAGACATGGGAAGAGAGATAGTTCGTGAAATGTCACCAAGTCAAATCGGAAAACGCAGCAGGCTGTGGTTCCATCAAGACATACTAAACATACTAAGAAAGCACACGGTAAAATTTAAATGCATCCTAGTTAACATTTTTACATATTCTTATTGTGATTCACTAGATTGGGTTAATATTATTTTTGTTGTTATTAGGGAACTAAGGCAGTGGAAGGTCTTAGCCTGGATGTATCAGCCAAAGAAGATGACATTGTGATCAGAACTGAAGCATTTGCAAAAATGATCAACTTAAGATTGCTGAAAATCAACTCTGTACATTTTACTGGGTGCTATGAAAATATTTCTAAAGAATTAAGATGGCTTTGTTGGCATAGATGTCCTCTACAAGTTTTACCGCCCAAACTTGATCTGGACAACCTGGTTGTTCTTGACATGCGGTTTAGTAATGTCAAAAAAGTTTGGAAGGATAAAAAAGTAATTACAAAATCACTTATCTAATGCTAGAAGATTTTAACTTCATTTCAATTTCACCATGTGAATATTATCTATGTTCCTTTTTTAATGCTACTATTCTTTTTCTTGTTTTCTCATTGCACAGTATCCGGAGAAGCTGAAAATTCTAGATCTAAGTTATTCAGTACACCTTGTGGAGACACCAAACTTTGCTATTCTCAGGAGCTTGGAAAGACTTCAACTTGAAGGGTGCACAAGTTTAACTAAGGTCCATAAATCCATTGGGAATCTGGAAAGACTTGAATTATTGAATTTGGGAGAGTGCAGCAACTTAAGTGAACTGCCAGACAGCATTTGCAACTTAACGTCTCTTGAGACTCTGAATCTCAGTGGTTGCTCCAAAATTAGAAGTTTTCCAAAGTATTTGGGCAAGTTGCAAGCCTTGAGAACGCTTCTTGCAAATGGATCTGATATTACACAGTTACCTATCTCCTTGGGACTTTTGAAGAACCTTGAACATCTATCGCTAGCTGGATGTAAAGATGAGTTGCCTCCTAATAAGTCTTTGTTCTCATTCTTTTCATCAAGAGTGTCACCAAAAGGAGCCGGTTCTTCCACTTTGCTACCAGCTGCAATATTTTCTCATTTAAGCTCGCTAAAATCACTTAATCTTAGAGATCGAAACCTTTCGGACAGTGACATTTCGATTGATTTTGGGAGTTTCCCATTTCTTCACAAATTGGATTTGAGCGGGAACAAGTTCTGCAGCCTTCCAGTTGGAGTTAGCAATCATTCCAGGTTAGAATATCTATTTTTGGACTATTGCACAAACCTTCCATCAATTCCAGAGCTTCCTCCAAATTTAAAGGGCTTGAATGCACAACAGTGCAAATCAATCATCGAATACCCAAAACTATCAAGCATAAGTGGCAATGTTTTGGAATTCGTAATAACTAATTGTTGCAAACTAATTGACACCGAGGACTGGGATCTTCGTAGTTTGTCATTTCAAGGGTGGCAAAGCTGGAAATATACAGAGGTCTCTTTCTCTCCCCTGTTTATACTCTTTCTTCTCTATGTTAATCATGTTCATAACAAACTATTTCATTGAAAAACAGGACACTTTTAGTTCCAAGCATAAATATTTGGAAGCATGCTTCCCTGCAAGAGAGGTGCCAGATTGGTTCGAGTACACTGGAACAGGTTCTTCATTATTGTTTTATATGCCTTCGTATTCAGTTCCAATTGGCGAAAGAGGGCGTGGAATGATTTTGTGCGTTATCTTTGGGGCGGTGAATGGAGAATGTAATAATAGCACTTATGCTTCGTCTAGTCTTACTGTATTGTTTAAGAATAAAACAAAGGGCTGTGAGACTTCTGATAGATCAATTTATTCTTCCATGGACGGGAATATGTGTCAAGATCATGCATGGGTAAGTTATATGCTGCATTTCATTTTTGATGATATAGCCGCGGACCAAGGAGATGAAATGGAAGTTTCTGTTGAGGCTCATGGCAGAATTATTGTCAAAAAATGGGGCATCCATCTACCGAGTGATTAAACAGTAATTATTATGAGATTTCAAATCCTTATATCACATTCAAAATCCTCAACAGATGTGAATCTAAGTTAAACCAAGTAGTTCAATTCAAACTTTGGTCTTATCCTTCACAATTGGCATGCAATGTTTTCTTAATGTAGTTAAATTCATAGATACCTTCTCTTTATAAATTTCAATAAATTGACAAGATCGTTCACTCCCTTAAAGACTCGCACAATGAAGTTGAACACTTGACTTGCTCGCCTGACAAGACGAGTACCTATTAGTGTCAATATAATATTGGTTAATCATATATTAGAATAAAAAGAAATAAGGTAAATTAAAGATTTTCATATAAATTTCAGTATAAATTTGAATCTTTTAAACTTATGGTGTTTCAATTAATATCAAAATAACGAAATTTGACTAATTGAAGTTTTTTATATAAAAAAAAGTGAACAAATTAATAGACAAAATAGAAATTCGGCCAAAAAAAAAGACAATAGAAATAGAAAGATTGTAAAGGAAGTAAATATTATTTGGGGGAAGAAACTGTTATTGCGTGCACATTTGAGATTGTAACGTATAAATTTGAAAAACTAACAAACTTTAGTAGATGATGAAAGGTTATTTTAATTTCTAAGCCTTATATATATTCAATATATATAGAGATTGTATCATCTAATATTGATTTTATATATAAAACAATAAATTAACATTATAAGTGTAAATCGAAATTTATGAATTAAGCTCATAAACTATATTTATTGCATAAACTCTGAAACATTTATTACATAAACTCCTGCCTCAAGTCCTAAGAAAGATAAAAGTGTATTAAGAGCCTAACAAAATTCTAAAATTCTAACTAAGACCTAACAACATTCTCAAACATTATTCTTCCTCTCAAGCATATGCTTGAACCAATAAGCTGACAATTTAGGATATCTCTTGAGATTATTGTAATCAACGTAAACCAAGCCAAATCTAGAGGTATATCCCAACAGCCACTCAAAGTTATCAAGTAAAGACCAAGCAAAGTAGCCAATCACATTGGCTCCATCATCCATGGCTCTTTTCAATTCTTTCAAGTAGCTTCTGTAGTAATTTACTCTTACTTGATCATACAATCCTTCAGGAAGTGTCAAATTGCCACGATCATCCATTCCTACCATCATCAATCAATCCAACATATAAATTAAGACGGGGTAATTTTCTAATCATATGGCTCAATTTAGAATAACTCAGAAAATTCTTTTAGTTTTTAACTTACCATTTTCGGAGAGAATTATAGTTGGGTTACCATAACGCTCTTTTAAATATGTGACAACTTTGTACATGCCCCATGGAACTTGGTATAGCCATCCAGAGTAAGCCCGGGAACCAATGGGCTTTCCATTCTTTTCATCTGTTAATTGCAAAGATAACAAACAAGTTTATATATGTCCAATTTATAAGGTTATTGATATGGAATTATGAGGAGAAGAAGAGAAAAGTGTTTTGAGATGTTATATTGAACTTACAAGCAAAGCCACAATTCCAATCCTGTTGGTAGCCAGTCACATTGGATACTAATGAATTCATCATTAGATACTTATTGAATCCTAGGAAGAATCATTTAAGATTAGTTGCATTTCTTAACTCGCATTCCTTAACAAGAAATTCAAGAAATTTACCATCCAATATGGAAGTCTCGCGCTCTTTGTGCTGCATAGTTATCTGCTTTCCCTCTCGTTAGAGGTTCATACCAAACAAAGTCCAAGAAGATTCCAATTTTCCCCTTCTGTTCAGCCTATAATAAGCACATCAAAAGTTAATACATTTAGAAATCAAATCATTTTAGAATTTTATTTTAAGAAAGAATGGTCTTTAATTACTTGGTATTTTTCGCGGTATCTCTTAACAGCTTCAGCATGACTTAAAATCATATGATGTGCTGCAATATAAGGCTCGCTTGCAGAGTCACCAGCAATGCAATTCCCAAATGGTTTAGAACATCTATTTGGAGGATTACTACCCGTATCAAATCCTAATGCAGCCACCACTCTTGGTTCATTAAATGTCATCCAATATTTTACTCTATCACCAAATGTCTTAAAACAAAAATCTGAATAATCTGCATAATCTTTCCTGCAATATTCAAGTAGCCAATTTATTTTGCATTTGAAAATATTTTCTATAGTGGTTGGCCTATTTCCATGTGAAAAAGAGAGAAAAAAAAATAGAGGTTGGCTTTCAACTTACACAACTTGGTCACTTAGCAAACCTCCATACTTCTCTTGAAGTGCAAGGGGGAGATCATAGTGGTACAAATTTGCATGTGGAGTGATTCCTACATAGAAATAAAGATGCTATTAACATTAGACATAAGAAAGCTTTAGAGTCCTTGTGCATTGACAAACTAATTAAAAAATGCTACCTTTTTCAAGCATGTAGTCAATCAATCTATTGTAATAGGCAACTCCTTACCAATTTACCTCTCCAGTGCCATCTACATAAATGAATAAACATTATTATAAACAATAAGAATTAGTCAAAATTTGGAATGCGCATATATACCAAATAATTCAATTGTTGGTTAATGCATATAGATATGGTAGATGGTTTTGTGTACTTGGAAAAATTCTAGGCCATGAGATCGAAAATCGATATGCATCAAAGTTCAACATTTTCATCAAATCAACATCTTCCTGCAGACAGAAAGAAACCATGAAAATGAGTAATTGAATTGCTTTCTTTTTTATCAATTCACAGATTAGATTAAGGCTAATATAACATGACAATAAGTTCAATTCACTTAAAGTAAAAGCAAGCCAAGCCATACCTTATAACGATGGTATTGATCAACACTGACTTCACCAGTAGCATTACCCGCAATGTTTCCTGTTAACAACTTATTATATTAGAATTAGCATTCAAACTAGATGTTCAAACAAAATAATTTTAAAAAATGAAAAAAATCATTTTATTTAACCTGGAGTTTTGACAAAGACATCCCATATACTAGGTCCTCTACCATCTTTACTAGCCATTCCTTCAACTTGATATGCCGATGCTGCCGTTCCAAACACAAAACCCTCCGGAAAAGTATCTCTGCTCAAACCTCCGGTGTCAAACCGTTGTTCATTAAAATTAGGCCATTTTTTGACATTTCTAGCTAAAGCAGGGCCAGTAGTGCTAAGCAAAGTGAGAGACAACAAAAAAAAGGTTACTAAAGTCTTCATTTCTAAAAGAATTTTGGCTTGAACTGCAGTGAAAATACCCTCACTATCAATCCCTATTTATAACAGGAGAGGAAGAATTTAATTGAATTCATCCTCTATAATCTAGTTGGGATATGGTGACTTTATTTGAAAAATATGATTTTTGGATATTATTTGGGCATAGTCAAACATTGGAAAATAAATATCAGGTGAGGATATTAAGCTTGAAGATGAAATTTTATTTTTTAAGTAAATTTTAGTAACTAAGGGATGACTTTATATTGTTAAGATTCTCCCTAAACTCAACCTATTTGTTAGTATCTTTCAAAAAAAAAATCTTCAGATTGACTAAATCAAAGATCAAAAGGATCTAAAAACTAACTTCTTAATTAAATGAAAACAGAATTTATTGAAACAAAATCAAAACCAACATTCGATTTGGCTATAAAGCTCCTTATGATATGATATGGTTTTAATAACTTTCAATTGATTTAGTTAAAAGATAAAAGATTCTACAATCTATTTTCAACAAAATTACATGCCAATAGGAGCATTCTTTTGCTAATTATTTAAGAAAAGTTACATTAATTACTTGAAGCGATCTCTGCTTCCCAGAAATTTAATGAACATGAATTGGCAATGAGAGGAGTTAATTTTAGTTAAATTGTTGCTCATATCATATATTTTTAATATGTAGCGGCGAAGTCAATGTTTGGGGAGGGGATTTTAATTAATAAGAGTTACAAAAGAGTAAAAAAATTAATTTTGGAGAACAGAGTAAAAATGTTATTGTTAATTATATATAACATATATACAATCTAATTATAAAATTTGTAAAGATATATGGAAGGACTAATATTTGATTATTATTATTTATGTACATACATAGTATGAATAAAAATTAAGTAAATTTTGAGTATTATCCCTAAAAAAGATAGTATTATTCATAAGTATAACAATAACTCAAAAGTAAAAATATTTTGATATTTTTTTGGTTAAAACCGTTAAAGTAAAATTATTTTGCAAGTCACCAAGTAATATTGTCTTTATTATAATATATATAATAGTTAAATAACCTAAAGTAGCAAATTAGAAGTATATATATCTTTCTTCTATATAATTCTAAACTTTAAAAATCTTTATATGAATTATATCTAAAATAACCTTTTTAATTTTAAAAGTTTAGTATTCATTTAAAGGGTAAATATGTATTTTTATTTTATTTAGATTAATTAATCATATTTTATTCAATCTCTTAATGTCTAAGTTACCCTAACCTTACTTATCCAAAAAAAAAAAGATACCCTAACCTTTTTACAAAAACTAAATCTAATTAAAACACAAAAATCCGAATGCTAGAAACGAAAGAAATCTGTACGAGACCTTCAATCAGCTCAACAGCTGGTGATAGGAGTAGTTTAATGCTTGGAGGAAAGTTCAAATTAATTTCTCATCCTAAACAAATGAAAAGAGAATATTAAATGTATATATAAGCGGCAATGATAAAATTGGTTTTAATCACGGTAATATTAAAGTTCAAACTAATTCCTATCATCAGCTCAACAGCTGGTGATAGGAGTAGTTTAATGCTCGGAGGAAAGTTCAAATTAATTTCTCATCCTAAACAAATGAAAGGAGAATATTAAATGAATATATAAGCGGCAATGATAAAATTGGTTTTAATCACGGCAATGGTATAATTGGTTTTAATCGAATTAAACATCATTTCTTTCTTCTATATAATTTTAAACTTCAAAACCCTTGATCTGGAATATCTAAAATAATCTTTTTAATGTTAAAAGTTTAGTATTCATTTAAAGGGTAAACATGTATTTTTATTTTATTTAGATTAATTAATCATATTTTCTTCAATCTCTTAATGTCTAGGTTACCCTAACCTTACTTATCAAAAAAAAATTACCCTAACCCTTTTACAAAAACTAAATATAATTAAATCACAAAAATCCAAATGGCTAAAAACGAAAGAAATCTGTACGAGACCTTCAATTAGCTCCACAGCTGATGATAGCTAGGAGTAGTTTAATGCTTGGAGGAAAGTTCAAATTACTTTCTCATCCAAAACAAATGAAATGAGAATATTGAATGAATATATAAGCGGCAATGATAAAATTGGTTTTAATCACAGCAATGGTATAATTGGTTTTAATCAAATTAAACATCATTGCTAGAATATCTTTAAGAAAAAAATTGGCACTTTTAATATGTAAAATCTATTATAGTAATTTGTAAGAGTTTTTTTTTTTAAAGAAAAAGATTGGAAAGGAGAAATCAATATTAATTATGTTGATGATTATTTAATTAATTTTAATTAAAATTTTAAAGTCACTTACTTTTGATTTTCTATGGTCTTTGTCTTTCTACTTTTTTACTTGAATTTAGTCATACTATTTTACTTCTATTTATTCAACTAAGAGAATATAAGATGTTTTTTATGCAATAGAGTGAAAGGCCATTATTTGAAATTAAAATTAGAATGAATAAAATTATCAATTACGTATACTTTGTAAAAAAAAAACCTTAGTCAATATCTTGGAAAAACCGAAGCATTAATTAAAATAATTTAAGTACATTCTTAACTGGAATTTGTTTTAAAAAGTTTAAAAAGTTTGATGATGATTTACTTATTAATAATATTTCTTAGAGTTTAAAGTTTCATCGGTTGTATTATTTAATTCAACTAATTCCCATGAATTAAGCATGATAAGCAATATTATTTTAGGGTTATATTCATATATTTATTTAAATTTGTCATGGATTTCTCTTTTCTTCTCCACAAAAGATTTCTTTCATTTGTTTATGCACTAATTTAATAAGAGCATCATTATCTTTATATTTTTCTTCTTTATATTGAAAGATCATGGAAAAAGGAAAAACCCAATAACACATGTGCAACTTAAAAATTTTGTTAATAAAGTTGTAACTCACAATAATAATTAGATTATTGGAATCTTGAATGTATCATGAGTGATTTCTTTTGTAGTTTTAGTACTCATCCAATATCTACAATTTTTATTTTCAGTTAAAGCGAAGTTGGTATTTTCAATAATATAACCACGTATAGGGGGAGATTATAAATTACAGTAATTAGAACTTTGGTCTTAGTTTTAATTTGGGACTTTCAATAGTACACAGATGAGACATTATTGTTGGGAAGTGAGCTTACCAGCAATTCTTTATCTTTACATTAGTTTTGAATGTATATTCAAAAGACAGAATTCTTTATCTTTACCTTTGTATTCCTATTTTACATTACCCAATCTGTTTTTCCCCTACTTTACCTTAATGCTTGAATTATTTAATCCAAAATGATTCAAAGATATTAAAGTTCCTTATGTAAACAACCGGATATCTACAATACCAATACCAATTTTGTCTTTTTCATCTCTATAAGGATTTTTATCGATTGTGTTTCTCAATATAGGACACTTCTTTAATTACAGTTTATCTTTTTTAAGTAACCATAAATAAGAAATTTGATAATCAAAGTGACTAACTATGATTGCAATATTATTGAATTTGTTGATAGTACTATATATTTTATATGATCATTATATAGTTTTTATTAACCTTAGATTAAAAAATTTTAAAACCTTTACCAATATTAATAATGAAGGTTTACTAACGTTACTAAGCATGTAAGTTTATTGAATGTGTTGATAGCATCATTATTTTTTTTCTGATAATCTTCAAATCTTTTTTAGTAAGCTTAATTAGATACGAAAATTAGTAATCTCTATTATTGATAAACGGTCATTAATATTACTAATTACTAAGGATGTAAAGTTACTAAATTTAGAGCTTTTTTATAGAAAAATTATGCAATACAATGCCAGTGGAATTTAGTGGACTATACATGCAGGGTTTAAGGGTTGACATGTGTCATTTAGGAAATAGTTTTGAATTTTAAAAATAAAATTAAATCAGAAACGGATATGTGTCAACTCCTCACCCCGCTTGTGAAATCCAAATTTTACACTGTCAATGCATCAAATAATCATCAATTTTTATATATAAAATCATGTAATGAAATCAATAACCTACATTGTTGATAAAAAAAGTTACTTCTTTATATATATAGGATTTAAAGATTTGGAAATCTTCAATAAGGTTCTCTTTGCTAAACAAATATGGAGGCTCATTGAAAATCCAAATGCTCTTTGGGTGCGAGTTCTAAAAGGAATTTATTTTCCTAATAATGACATTATAAAGGCAAGGATAGGGAAGGATAGGGGCAAGAGCTTCCTGGACATGGAGTAGCTTAGTGGTTGAGAGAGATTTTCTGAAGGACCATCTTTGCTGGCAGGTGGGTAATGGAGAAAGCATAAATATATGGCGAGATAGATGGGTTCCAGGGGAGCACTAGTTAGTAGAACCTACTGAGGATTTTCAGGCTCCTCAAAATGTTGCTGAACTTATTGAAGTACAAAATAGAAGCTGGAATTTGGAGGCTATTGATCAATGGATTTCAGAGGATACACAGCAGGCCATTGAGAGAATTCTTTTAGGTTTGTTTGATAGGGCAGATGGAAGGATTTGGCCACACACTAAGAATGGTCAATACACTGTAAAGTCGGCTATTTTGCTTCAAAATCAGAGGAACCTCTACATCAGTAGATTAGTAAAGCTACCAGTTCACATGTGGTACACAAAGATGTCTGGAAGCTAATTTGGAGTTTGTAGTAACCTCCGAAAATTAAAGTCTTTTTCTGGAGAGGTATTCACAATGATGCTCCTACTTTTTACCGAAGACATTGTAGAACTGATAGTTTGTGTGGTATCTATAAACAAGAGGATGAGCCATTGGAGCATGTTCTGTTAACTTGTGAATGGACAAGACTGGTTTGGTTAGCTGCAGGAGGAATAAGGATTGACAAGCAGAAAGTTATAACTCTTGATCAGTGGTTATTGGATATTTGGCATAGTGTGCAAGATGCAGAAAATGCTAAAGCTATAATGACTAAGTGACCGGTCGTTGAACAAATCACAAGATAATTCCCCACAAACCAATAACAAATAGCTAGGGCAAGTAGGGGTCGAATCCACAGGGAAGGTATGATCGAATCAAAGGTAAATCTTACAAAAGAAAATCTAACCTAAAAAAGATATTTTTGGATTTTTCAAAATAGATAAATTAAACTAGGAAACAATTAAAAAGAAATCTAAACTAAAGATCTAAAAGAGAGTTTAAGAAAAACAATGAGTAAAAACATACTTCTTCTCCTTTAGGCAACTACTTTGATCAAGTGAATCATGGATCATAGACACTAAACATAAATTTGGCTTAGAATGCAATCAATTAAGAATCATAAATTACTCCAAATTGGTATATAGCCTAAGACGTAGACATCAACTTTCATTGAAACAAAGTAATCCTCTTAATATCTTAAACAACTCTATTTGAATAATTGGTATAGGAGAGGAATACTCGACCCTCCAACATGCTAAGAAGAATTAACCCGCATCTCGCTGACGATTAATCTCTATTGTTCCTAATCAAACATTCACCCTGTGAAGAATCATAGGACAAGCATTAAGATTTACTTTTCCACATGCATGATAAATCAATACCAAACTTGCCTACATCAATTTCCATCTCGGCCTAAAGATTTCAACAAGATTTGATATCCCATTGAACCTAGGACTCCTAGAATTACAATTGTTACTTGGACCAACTTTAGCTTGACTCAAGCTACTTGAATCTAACTATAGCATTCATAAATCTCAAGATATGTTGCGCACCAAATCAATCAAAGTATGAACACATAAGATGAAGCATAGAGATAAGAAACGTATTCAAACAGAAAAAGCTCAAATTATTAAGAACAAAAGTCTCACCAATAATTCATTGATCAAAAGTACCTAAGGAAAATAAGTATAAAAGGTTTAGCTACTCATGGATTGAGAGACTTACAATGCTAGAGGCCGGCGGCAGCCTCCCTTCTTCCTATCGCAAAACCTAGAGAAAAGATGAAAGTTGTGATATGCTAGGTTCCTATACTAGGGTTTTAGACTTAAAAGGGTATTTACAGAGGGTGGCTTAGGGTTAATTTAGAGCTAAACAAACCCTAAGGACGTGTTGGGCTGCTCTCCAAGTCTTCAAGCTAATCCAAATAAGAATTTGGGCTCAATTGGATCAATCCCGCAAAACAGGCCCAAGACAGTTTCTGTCCGCTGACTTCAGGGGCATTTTCGTCCACCAAAACGGAAAAATTGGGCTTTGACCGAAACACGAAAGTTGTAGATCTTGGAGTTAGCTTTCCAACGGCTACTATATTGCCTCAAACGGAGCTCTGGATCAAAAGTTATGGCCAAAATACAGAAAGGTCGGCAAATCTGGAAACAAGTGAAGAAGCTTCAAGGTGAAGACACGCATGATGACATGCTTGGCGCGCGCATGGCTGGCCCCCGACTCCCCCTGGGCGCCCATGTAGATGGGTTGTGCGCCCAGGGTGTTGCTCTCAGGCCCCATGTGGTTGCTGGTGGCATGTCGACTAGCGCTGGGCGCCCATGTGGTTTGCTTGGCGCCCCATGTGGTTTGCCTCGCGACCCATTTACTCCAGTGCTATGACGCTTCTTGACATGTGTTCTTGCCTTGAAATTCAACTTTGTTCCTTTGTTTCAAACTCTTGAAAATCAATCTTATGATGATAAAATTGACTCTTCAAGCTCTTCAATCACGATCATATTGGCTCCATTCTTTATTCAAAATGTCCTTGGAAAATATTTGTGTAAATAATCATCCAAAAAGGCTCCAAAAAGGTACATAATTGGTGATTTTGCACTTTTCTTCATTTTAACACCTATAAACACAAATATACCAAATATAAGGCATAATCAAGCATAATATACCCAAAAAGCATAGGAAAATGACCATAAAAAGATGCATAATTTTGGTCGATCATATTTCCCCCACACTTAAGCTTTGCTAGTCCCTAGCAAACTAAGGTTAATCCTAAGAAAACAAAAAATTGTTAGTCCTAAACTAAACAACATATTGATTCCACTTTCGTATGTGTACGGCGGCACTTAGCATGTGACGCAAGCCTTTAAACCTCTATACGTCTATAAAGGAGGAGTTATAGTCTCCTGAGGGTTTACTTAACTAGAACGATACCCACAAACATTATGTAACATTAACTAGAGACATCAAACTTTAGAGAACAAAGTACTTCTAATAAATTAAGAATTTAATCTACATTTTCCAATCAAATGCAATACAAGTTAGTAAAAATACAAAGACCATAAGATTCAAATCAACTATGCACAAAACCACTCCAATAATTAATGTAAGTTCTAAGATCAACATACCTTGGATGAATTTGACAAGGAAAACTTACCATAGGCTTGTATTTACATCTATTTCCAAAGAGAAAACAATATCATGGATATTCATCAAAGATTAGAATGGGCTAAAAAAGGATGGCTTATTTTTTTAGAAAGCAAGGTTACTAACCTTAGAAGTGTTCATGATTTGGGGCTACTAGCTCCCTTTATTTTGAGGTTACTAACACTCATTTTTACAAGAGGGACAATATTTCCGCATTCCATGCCTCTTATCCTCTTTCCAAGGGTTACTAACTCCTTTTGTTAAAGAAAAGAGTGACAACAATGGATTTTTTATTATTATTATTATTATTATTTTTAAGCAAGAAATATCTCTTCTCCTCTTAACATGAAAACACTTCTTTTTAAAAGATTTAAGCTACCCTTCATAGCCCCACACTTAGTCTTTGACATATCCATGACATACTTCTATAAATGTACACAAGATTCAACACAAGTTCTAGAAGTAATATACTTGTCAAAACATTTTTGGGTATGAAAAACCTTATTAATTACACTTCTTAATCAAAGAATGAAATTATACATAAGAAAATTTGAAAAATATTTTTAATGTATTCAAACCAAATTAATATTACAAAAGACTATACTCATGGAAATTAAATCAAAATTTAATAGAGATACAAAATAATTTTTAATTTTCTTCAAAAATTTTGAAAAAATTTGTCTCTAATCAATAAGATAGAAAAGAAAATAGGATCTTGAAAATAGACTACTTCTTCCCCCCACACTTAAAAGACACATTGTCCTCAATGTGTATTGTGCTAGGATTTTGACAAAAAATTTCAAAACATGTTGTTTTGGAAATTTTTGGAAAAATGAAGTGCACAAGTAAGACTCAATCTAGAAAGAAAGTGTCGACCCAATCTAATAAATCAAGCAAACTCACCACTAGCAATAAAACACAATAAGTGGGGCAATCTAATTAATTAAACACATGCAAGAATTAATTCACCAAGAAAGTCGATGCTCAATCTAAGCAAATTAATCAAACATAGTATCAATCATAGCATCCAAACACATAAGTCTTACATAAGATCCAAATAGAACAAATACAAATACAAATGCATGCAATGTCATGATAAAAATGCAAAACATAAAAGAATTCATAACATATGACATCCTAAGGATAAGAATCAATGGCCTCTCCTTGGTCTCCTTTGGCCTATGGAATCACGTAGGGTGTCCTTCATTCTCTCCATATAAGCTCTCATTTCACTCCTATGTTGCCTCATTTCTCGAACCATAAGTTGTTGAAATTCTCTCATAGGAAGCTCTTGGAAATTTTCTTCATCAACTTCCAAGGATGGTTGTCTTGTCCCTTGTGATTGTTCAAGTCCTTGTGCATAAGTCCTTCTTTGCACATTGTACCAATGTACCTCATCGGCAACAACTCCCCTCCTTAAACCCAAATGACTTAAATAATTCACATCAATGACATTGTCTTCATTGTTGAAGCAATACTCACCATCGATTTCAACTCCTCCATTGACCAAAATCTTGCTAATCAATAATGGGAAAACAAATGCCTTATCTTCATGTGAAGAATGAACTACTTCCCACATCCTTGAGAGTAACAACCTAGCCATTGGTATTCCATTACAATGACCTAATCCATGGCAAAGCTTGTCTACCACATAGAAGTCTTCAATGCGAAGCTTATGCTTGTTACTACTCCTAGGAATGACATTATGATGCAATAAGTAACACACAAGTCTATCCCTTGGTTCCATATACTTGACTCTTACCTCTCTATTCCCTTGGTTATCCATACCAAGAGGAATGTCAAACCTCCTTAAAGCACCATCCCTTTTCCATGTGCTCTCGGTGGCGGTCCTTTGCTCTCCATTAACATAAGTAAAATAGAACATACTACCCTCATTGTTCAAATCAAGCAAACGGCACAAGTATTCCTCATCAACTACAATGTACTTACCTTTGCCATTGTATTGATGGTGTAGGAATAACCTTCACGCTCCTTGTCCATGTTGGCATAAAATTGCTTCACCAAATTGGGATAGTAGTTTCCATCTACTTGAAGAAGTGATCCCCAACCTCTATTGACAAACAATGGGCTAACTCCAAGTTCTTGATCAATGTTAGTTGGAAGTACTTTTTCTATAATGAAAGAGTTGTTATACCTTGCTTCATACCACTCTTGACATTCATTATCAACAAATATGGGTTGCGGCACACTAAGGTAAGGTTGTATGGTGGTTTCCTCCTCAATTGGTGCGGCTTGAGATGTTGATACTCTTGCTCACACTCTTCTCGACATTTTCTCGAACACTTGATGGGCACTAGGTTACCTTGTAGGGTTTCTTGAAAAATCTTTCTTTAAGATCCAATGTAGCACTTCCCAATGCTCTAAAATGCTCCAATCAACTTCCAAACTATCTCTTATTCCCTTTCTAATCACTCCAAACAAGAATCCAAAGAAAACAACCACTTTCCCAAAACTTGAAAATTTGAAAAATTGATGAATTTGATGGAAAAAGTGTTGGATAATCTAATGGGTAAGTGTTTGAGGTGATAAAAAGATGAAAGAAATGATTTGCAAGTGATGAAGTAGTGAAATTTGAAAATTAAAGTGAGTGAATATCTGAATGTAGGCAAGAGAAAAGAAAAATTGAGTGGGTTTTAGATGAAGGTGGGTGTTGGGTGTTATTTATAGTGTTTGAGATGGGTGATGGGTGTTGTGACTTGGGTGACATTGATATGGGCATGGGTGCTAGGCGCTGTCCGTGCACTGCCCAGGGCACATGAGTGCCTAAGCCAACCGGTTGGGTGCACAGGCAAAGCGCCTGGGCGCACAGCCAGCGTCGGCCTCCAGCGCTGGCCTAGCGGCTGGGCGCTGAGGCTGTCCAGCTGGGTGCCCAGGCTTGTGGCATGGGGCCCCAGCTGGGATCGGGCTTGGCTTCCTTTTGCTTCCTTTTTGCAATTTTTGCTACCAAACTCAATCCCAACTTCAACTCAATTACCATCCAAAAATCTTACCATTTTCCAAATTTCTTCAATCCAAAAACACTTGATTTTCACCAAAAATTCCACTTGATAACCATTAAAAGATTGACCTTATGTTCTTATCACTTAAGAGTCTATATGTATGAGATAATTGTACAATGATAATATGCATGGAAAAACATTTAATTCAAGAAAATTAATTGATATGCATCAATCATCAATCAAACATAGGAAATTAAATAAGATTAGAGTTCAAGAAAGTTTCTCTATTTTTGCAAAGTATAAGCTCCAATGCTCTTGATGTGTGCTTCCTTTCCTTGTCTCCATTGCTTGATCGATTCCCTTGAATTGAAAATGCAAAATGACCTATAACTAAGAAAAATAAAATTCAAAAGGATAGATGTTAGTATATTGGGTTGCCTCCCAATTAGTGCCTTCATTTAATGTCTTTGGCTAGACATCCTCGTGGACTATTCTCCTTTGGTGAAGGAACGTTGAGTGTGCTCCTTCAAAAGTTCCACGGTGATGTTGAAAGTGTCACTCATGGCTTTGAAAAGTTCAATTATGGCTCCATCAATCTTGAGTAACTTCTCTCGAGCTTCCTTCAATTCCTTGTTGACATCTTTGCGTGTGTTGTTGGAAATTTTGCCTCTTTCTCCAAGCTTCTCTTTGTTTTTCTTCTTGATCCAACTTGGAGGTGCAATTGCTTGAGTCAAATCTTCCAATGCTTCATATGCGTCCTTCACAGTACGATCACACAAGGATATGTTGTTGATGCTATCCACAATAAGTTGATCATCGACTTCTAATCCTTGATAGAAGCACTCGATCAAAACTTGTTGTGAAATGTCATGTTGAGGGCAATCGGCACAAAGTTTCTTGAATCTCTCCCAAGCTAGGTGGAAATTCTCATCTTTGCGTTGTCGAAAGCTTGTAATCCTTTGCCTCCCCTTTGAAAGTTGCTCACTTGTCATGGTTGAAGATGTTGTACCTAACTCTTTCTTTACCCACTTTTTCACTACACAAACAAAATCATTAGTTTTCAAAGATAAGTTTGATGAAAGCTTGGGATGAATTACATCACCATCAAACTCCATCGTCAATGAGCCATCAAAAACATCGATCTTGGTGTGAGAAGTCCTTAGGAAAGGCCTTCATAATAAAAGAGGGCATTGATCCTTTGTAATTTCTCCTTCCATTTCCATAACAAAAATATCAATAGGAAAAATTAAATGTTGCACTTTAATCAAAATGTTCTCTAGCACACCTTTGGGATGTACCAAAGATCCATCGGCCAATTGAAGAACAACATCGGTGTATTTTAAAAGACCAACATTTAAAGTTTGATAGAAAGAATAAGGCATGACACTTAAAGATGCTCCTAAGTCAAGCATAGCATTATCAATTATAGTATTTCCAATTGAACAAGTAATCGAAAACATACCAGGATCCTTGCACTTTGGAGGTAAATGTTTTTGCAAAACAACAGAAACTGTTGCTCCAACATTCAACTTACCTTGCAACCTTTTCTTGTTTGTACACAATTGCTTAAGAAGCCTTGCATACCTTGGTACTTGTTGAATTGCATCAAGAAGTGGGATGTTGACCTCGACCTTTCGAAAAATATCCAAGATGTCTTGATCTTCATCTTCTTTCATTGATTTCCTTGACTTGGTTGGAAAAGGTTCCTTCTTTGAATCCAATTTGGGCTTGACCACAGAAGTTTCCTTGGCTTCTCCATTATCCTTGACAAATTCAAGAATAATGGGTTCATCATCTTCAATCTTGATCTCCTTCGCTAGCACATGCAATTCTTCTTCTTTCTTGCGTGTCCCTTCATCCATTGTAGACTTAGTTGGATATGGTTCGTCCAACTCTTTTCCACTTCTGAAGGTAATAGCATTCACATTTTCCTTAGGAGGCACTTTTGATTGAGATGGGATCTTGTTTTGGCCTTGTGCTTTGAGCTCACTCACATCACTTGCCAATTGACCTAATTGCTTCTTGATGATCTCCATG
>AWWV01008194.1:0-22775 GCA_001974805.1 Corchorus capsularis
CCGAATGTCCAACATCTCCCACTCACACATGATGGGCAAGCCATCGTAAAGCCTTCTCAACCATCCCAATGCCAAGTTCATACAGGTTAATGAACCGTGCGACCACTGAGTACACCTTGAATTTCGGGAGCTCTATACTAGGAACTCGTTAGAGCCAGCATAGAGAAATCTACCCTTTTATAAAGAAATTTAGTGTCTCCTGTACCCTAGACCAATTTAATCACATCAGATTGAGTATCTCAAAATCTCTCAATGAGCATACAAATCAATCTTTCCTAATGTTGCAACATATATTCACATTATGTCAAAGCTCCCAAAAGCGACATAATGGGTCGACCTTGAATATAGTGCATGACGTGATTCAAATTGTCTTCCCTCTTGCCCTCATGTCACTTGGTTTGAAACAGACTGCTTTCCCAGTAATGTCCCGTAGAACCGAATCATCCATGGTCTTAGGTAACATACCAAAGTAGCAAACATCCATTCCACGCCTTATGACATAGTCAAAGGTCACTAAGGGCACAATGTAAGGTTTATCTAAACCTTCATAGGACTCACATGGTGAAGAAGCAGGGATCCATTCTTCCACCTCCTATATAGGTCGTAAAAGCACATGTAGTATGAAATACATGCTACAATGGAGTGTCTCTTTTCTCTAATAAGAGCGTATGTCAAACTCAACACTGTACAGATTTTAGTCTAGTCGCTCCTTTAGCGCCTAACCTGAGCATCCTATTTGCTCGCCTTCTTAGGCGCCAAATTAGATCTCACATCCGGCTTACTTCACAGGCTAAATGGATTGTGGGTCAATCCATTTTCAGTCCTTTAGTCAATCATTACTATATTGACCTCATCTTGGCTCCAACCAAGGCGACATCTTAATTATGCTCTTGCCGCTCTCAATAAGCACTAGTAGCTTATGTCTCATCTTTGCTCACCCCTCATAGGCGCCAAAGGCGATTGCTCATGTGAGTGAGCCAATCTAAAGCCTATTGACATACTTCTAAATCTTGTGTGCAAACAATTCATCATAGAAGGAAATGCATGAATTTTATTAATATCCAAAAAACAAAGAGTTCAACATGAATGATCAAAATAACATAATCACCATCGACGAAGTCCTAAAGACTTTACATGAGTCACATAAGCATCCCTAGGAATAGGCTTAGTTAAGGGATCAACAACCATATGACTAGTGGATATATGTTTTAAGATCACTTCCTTTTGTGCTATCAAATCCCTAATGTAGTTGTTCCTCTTATCAATATGTTTGGTTCTACCATGATACTTTGGATCCTTGGTATAAGCGATTGCAGCCATGCTATCACAATGAATTGTCACTGGATCTACGGCGCTGGGTACTCCCAAGCTCCCAAGAAATCGCTTTAGCCAAACAGCTTTTTGCACAGCTGCAGAGCACGCTATGAATTCTGCCTCCATAGTGGATAAAGCAATGCAAGACTGTTTCTTGCTGCTCCAAGTAATAGCACCACCATTGAGCAAGAATGCGTATCCCGAAGTTGATTTGCGCTCATCTAAGTCACCACCCCAATCAGCATCAGTATAACCGATTAGGTTCAAGTTTGAACCGCGATAACATAGCATGTAATCAGCAGTTCCCTTAAGATAACGCAATATCCTCTTCACTGCTTTCCAATGAGCAAGCCCAGGGTTAGATTGGAATCTACTAACCAAACCAACAGCAAAGCTGATATCTGGCCTAGTGCACATCATGGCGTACATAAGACTGCCAACAGCACTAGAATATGGAACACGAGCCATCTGTTTTTGTTCATCAGATGTCTTTGGAGTCAGTTGAAGACTTAAAGTCTCACCTTTTGCGATATGAGTGTCTATGAGTTTATAATTTTGCATCTGAAATCGTTCAAGGATCTTCTTTATGTATGTCTCTTGAGACAAACCAAGAAGCCTCTTTGAACGATCCCTTAGGATCTTAACTCCGAGCACATAATTTGCTTCACCCATGTCCTTCATCTCAAAGTTTGAGGACAACCACTTCTTAGTGGTGACAATCATCTCCATATAATTTCCAGCCAATAGTATGTCATCAACGTATAATGACAAAATGACGAAACTACCCTTGGATCTCTTAACATACATGCAATGGTCCTCTTCAATCATCTCAAAGCCATTCTAAATAATAGCTTGATGAAATCTAAGATACCACTGCCTAGATGATTGCTTTAAGCCATAAATAGATCGTTTGAGCTTGCAGACTTTGCGCTCTTGACCTTTTGCCACAAAGCCCTCAAGTTGATCCATGTAGATCTCCTCATCTAGCTCTCCATTGAGAAATGCAGTTTTGACATCCATCTAGTAAAGTTCCAAGTCAAAGTTTGCAACTATGGCTAGAATCAAGCGAATTGAGGCAAACCTCACAACCGGTGAGAAGGTTTCCTCATAGTCCACACCTTCTTGTTGTGTGTACCCTTTCGCTACTAGGCGAGCCTTATATCTTTCAATGGAACCATCCGCCTTGCGTTTAACTTTGAGAACCCATTTGTTCCCAATAGTCTTCCGCCCAGGTGGTAGGTCAACCAAGTCCCAGACATGGTTAGTTTTCATTGACTCCATTTCATCATTCATTGCATTAGTCCATTCTTAAACAGCAGGGGAAGATAGAGCCTCTTTGAATGTTTTAGGCTCAGCTTCATCTTGCGGAGCAATCATGAAAGCTTCCCCCTCAACCTCAAAACGGCGACGAGGGACACCTCCACGTTTGCTTCTACGCAACTGAGCTTGAGAATCCTCATCTATCGGCATAGATGAACTTGATGGTAAATCGCCCCCATTGTCCCCGAGAGTTTGAGGAATTGCTCCCTCATTCTCAATCGGACTACTTGGCGCTTCCATATCTGGATCCTCTTTTTCATAGAGATCTATCTCTTTCTCAACTTCCCCTCTTCTTGGGAAATCTTTTTCTAAGAAATCCACATCTCGTGACTCAATTTCAGTCACTGTTCCATCTCCATGCTCTCCTATGAACACATACCCTTTGGAATGTTCTGAGTATCTTATGAAGATACACTTTTTCCCTCTAGGGCCTAATTTCCCATCCTTGTGAGAAGTTGTGTGAACATAAGCAGCTGATCCCCAAGGCCGTAAATTACCTAAATCAGGTTTTTCGCCGGTCCAGAGTTCGTATGGAGTGGAAGACACTGACTTGGATGGCACACTGTTAAGGACATAGGTTGCAGTAAGCAATGCATCTCCCCAATACGAAATTGGAAGATTTGCTTGCGCCATCATTGACCTTACCATATCCAAGAGGGTACGATTCCTCCTTTCCGCTACACCATTTTGTTGCGGAGTCCCTAGAATCGTTAGCTGTCGCAAAATTCCCTTTTCATCACAGAGCTCCTTAAACTTCTCTGATAGATACTCGCGTCCTCGGTCAGTTCGTAAAACCTTAATGCTTTGGCCTAATTGATTCTCAACCAGTGCAACATAAAGTCTAAAGCAGTTCAATGCTTCAGACTTATGGGAGATCAAATAGACGTGACCAAATCGCGTAAAGTCATCTATAAATATGATGAAATAATTTGCTCCATGCCTTGCCCTCACATTCATTGGGCCACAAACATCAGAATGGATTAATTGCAATGGTATAGATGCTCGTTTGGCTTTTCCAAATGGTTTTCTAGTTGCTTTTCCAGCAAGACAATGTTCACATGTAGGTAAAGACACTTTAGCGAGTGGGCCCAATAAGCCTTCTCTAACTAGTCTATTCATTCTGTCTTGGCCTATATGGCCTAATCTAGCATGCCATTCCACAGAGTCATTGCAAACATCATCATGCGTAACAACTAAAGAAATCGAATCATCGACTTTATTATAGCTAGAATAATCAAGGTCCAAAACCATTAAACCATTTTGAACAAAGCTACAACCATAATATGTTGTTCCAAGGAAAATATCAACTTTATTGCCCTCAAAGGCAAACCTAAAGCCTAAGCCTAACATAGTTATAACTGAAAACAAGTTTCGTCGAATTTCCGGAGCGTATAGAACATCATGGAGAAGCAAGGTGCGCCCACCACGCATTTCCAGCTTGTAAGTGCCAATTCCAAGCACATTCACACTAGAATCATTCCCCATTTTCATGCTCCTACTCCCAGCAGGAATCCGACGGAACTCGACAAATCCAACTCTCGTCCGAGCTAAGTGGTCGGTTGCTCCTGAATCCACAGTCCACATTGGAAAAGGATGAGCAACAGAATTATCATAAGTCACAAAGCAATCAGAACAAGACATTGATTTGGAAAATACCTTTTTCTTCGGCTCAGTGCAATCACGAGCGAAGTGGCCTTGTTTTCCACAGTTATAACAAGCCATCTTAGCTTTATCCTTCTTACCACCACGCTTGCCCTTATGGCGCTTGGTAGTTCTTGCCCTTTTAGGTGCAGGTTCATCAGCATCACGTTTTCCAACAAACTTTCCAGTCCACTTGCGCTTAGGCCCAGATGCCTTGCGTGAGTTTGACTCAGCAACATTAGCAACACCATCAGTGGCAGGTTTGGCAGCCTTCAGACGCTCATCCTCCAACTCCAGATGGCGCGCAATGTCCTCAAAGGTCCTGACACTATCATTATGTGTCATGTTTGCCTTCATGTGTTCCCAAGAGTCGGAAGGGAGGAAATCACAGCCTGAACCTGCTGTTCATTAGTCAAGGCAACCCCAGCTGCACTAAGCTCGCGTATCAAAGTCGACATCGTCTTCAGATGCTGTTTCATCGAGTGATTCGGCTTTTTCTTATAGGTATTGAACTTCAGATTTAATTCGCGCAGCTTAGACAAGGTTGTCACCCCATACTTGTTCCTCAGGGCTTGCCACATCTCATGGGCAGTTTGATATTGCTCAAACTCACCAATAAGATCATTATGCATGCTGCTTAACATAGTAAAGCGCGCACAACGATCTTTCTTGCGCCATTCTTGGTAGGCAGCAAGATCGCGACGGTGTTGAGCAGTGTTTCCTTCTTCAGGCTCAGCCATGACCTGATCAAGAGTCTCCAAGACCTCTTGCTCATCCAGGAGGTAATGGATCTTACGGCGCCAAATGTCATAATTGTCGCCATCCAACTTCTCTCCTTTGTTCAGATCAGCAACAACATTCTTAGCAGCCATCTCAACTACATTAGGATAAGCACAATGGATATTAATTTAATGCACCACAAGATGTATATATATTTTGCAGCATAATTCATGTCAAATAATGCAAACAATACACTAATAACAAGATCGAAAAATCGTTATGCTCATAATCATCACTCACATATTAGCAATTATCAACATTATTTAACATAATCATCCGCAAAATTTTAGTTTTAGGAGCGAAATCCCAGATTTCCTCAACTAAAACCTCCCACTCAATCATGGCATATCAATTGCATCTTTTCATCCAAAAATATTGCATGCTACATTATTCATAAAAATAAACATGGCAATATTTAATGCAACTTTAATCATACAAACATGCTTGAACAAATTCGTAAGCACATCATTGCCATAATCAATATCATATATATGCCATATAAAATTCAATCATGCTTCATAAATATTCTGAAATATTAATAATAAAGCAATAATCAAAAAATTATTATGAATTTTTAAGGCATTTTATTAGGAGAAAATTCAAACCAATACTTCTGGATAATCAGGAAGCGCACCCTCACTCCCACTGCTTAGGACACATTCCCAGAAGTGTCTTAGCAACTCCGGCCGCCCGAGAGCACCACCAACGCGCCGCCTTAAGTTTCCATAAAATTATTTTTATTTAAATTAAAAAAATTCTTTTAAACCCAATTTTTTTTTAAAAAATCATAAAAAATTAGGAAACACCTCTGCAAGTCCACTGGTGGCGGCGGTGTCGAAAACGCGCCACCAGGGACAATACACGCGCCCCCACGTGCCGCCAGGCGCGAGTGGGGCTGCGTTTTATACATTTAAAACTGTTTTTTTTGTTTACACTCTCCAGGAGCGGCACGTGCAATCCACGCGCCATCTTGGGAGCAGAACCGGCGCTCAGTGAAAAAATTAAAGTTGCTCCTGGTGTCTGTACAATTCTGTTGGTGCTCTCGGTGTGCCTATTTGTTCGGGAGGTGGGCTCCACGCGCCACCTTGGAGAGTGGGGTTAATTGCTGCGAACTCAGAAATCAATTTAAACCTCCAGATATAATTTGTTTTCAAATGAGTCCCTTTCAATTAGGTCCTTGAAACTTAAAACATGAAATTCTCCCAATATAGAACTCCGATTTAGGCAAATAATATACTGATGGAAAGCTTATTAGACAAGGATTCTAATGGTATAAAAATCATGCATCAATATTCAGTTTGAACAGATCGAAAAACATGGTCAAAGTTATTGTTTTTTGCATGTTTGACCCGAGATATCTCCATCGATATGAGCCATTTAAATCTCGAAAAAATCAGATCATATAAACATCATATAATCATCAAACCACCAGAATATCAAGGCCTAATTTCATGCTTTTCTATTAAAACAAAAAACATCCGAAAAGGCCATCAATTTAGATCACAAACACGAAAAAACCCAATCAAGCTCGGATACCAATGTAGGAAAAACATGATCTATTGAGCATAGCAATCTAAATGGATTAAAATAAATCATGTTAATTAAATATGGAATTTTGCGGAAGCGAAAGAAATCAAATCAGGGTCAATTACGGTGCTCTTGATCTTCAATACTCGTGGTGGACTTTTGCTACAGGAATGAGCAGAAACCTCACTAATCACAGTGCAAAAACCTTTTCTTGCTTGACAATGGAGGGAGAAGCTTTTTCTGCAGAAAGTTCTAACTTCCTGATAGAAAAAAAATGAGAGAGTTTTTTTTTTTTTACGTAGTTTTTATTTTTCTTTTTTATATATGTGAGTGGTTGTATTCCACTTGAATACTTAGCTAGATAATTTCTAATAATATTCCCAAGGAATTTTATCAAGAAAATATCTCCTATTATTATCCTTGTTAATTTAATCCAAATTAAATTACCAAGATAATAGTCTATGTTGGGCTAGACTATCATGGGTGCAAAGCCCAAATGTCCAACACATACAATCAGTCATACTCTAATCTTTTCTCATTTTGGGGTTTAGAAATTTCGCAAATCAGCTAAATCTAATTAGACAATAAACTTTTTGAAAATAAAATCAATCAACAAAAGAGATCCTATAATAACCCGCTCTTCTGGCTTGGTCGGATCCAATATAACATATCCACTCTTGGCCACACAACAACATATTGCAACTGCACCATCCAGTATAAAATAGTCAGCAAGAACAACAAGGCACCAAATATTATCAAAACATGAAAATAACCGTATGTATGCCCGCATTGGTTACCCGCTAGATGCTTCATAGGAATTCCTGCATCTACAAGGGCCACACATGCTGCATTTATAGCACTCGAGAGAAGCTATAGTATGCAATATCAAGGATTACTGATATCATGATACACGCATTATAATTGATGTTCTCTAAATATATCTTAATTTAATGAAATATTCAACTATATATATTGGAGGCCTCGTCTATGGATAATTAAAACCAAAAGAACAATGAAGTGAAGCTGTAAAGGAATTGTAACATAAATGCAGAAAGGATACAGCACCATCATCATTAACAACCTGAGACAGAACCTATAAGAACTCAAATTATGAACAATTTGGCTACAAACAAGACATACCATTTCACAAGACAATATAACAATTATCTGACCTGAATTATGATTGACGTCGTGGTATAACAGTCAAAATTGTTGGGAGAGGAACCCGGGCCTTGTCTGCTTCAGCAAGGCCCATCGAGCAGCCCATATACATGTCAGACACCAATCCGAACCCAAAAGTCTAGACTAATGGTTTCTTGGGTCCTTCATGTATATAAGCTACTCCAACATCCCATCTCTTCATGATGTGGGATGTTCCCTCACATGTGAATCCTTTAACAATCTCCCCCATTCGCTTGTGAGTCCTCATCTCTCCCCCGTGGGTCCTTCATGTATATAAGCTACTTCAACATCCCATCTCTTCATGATGTGGGATGTTCCCTCACATGTGAATCCTTTAACAATCTCCCCCATTCACTTGTGAGTCCTCATCTCTCCCCCGTGCGGCCCAACCCGTCAAGTCTTAAGCCAATTACCGGCTATCCAAGACTTAACCCCTGGAGTGGTACAAGCTACGAACACTCCACAATCGCATGCCCCTGGCGTGCGGCCAACCAGGTTTACTGTGCTCATGGGCCACACTGATCGAGTTCAACCAGGCTCAGATACCACTTGTTGGGAGAGGAACCCGAGCCCTGTCTGCTTCAGCAAGGCCCATCGAGCAGCCCATATACATGTCAGACACCAATCCGAACCCAAAAGTCTAGACTAATGGTTTCTTGGGTCCTTCATGTATATAAGCTACTCCAACATCCCATCTCTTCATGATGTGGGATGTTCCCTCACATGTGAATCATTTAACAAAAATACAGATACTTTGCAGAGTTCTCTTCAATATCATCTCATATTCCCTTTCCAGATTTCCTGAACACCAATGGAGATATATGGGAGAATTCCCAACGCACCAGACTTCAAATGCAACACTAATTAAAAGGGGGTTATAGAAATTACCAATCTGTCCTGTTTTAGGCTTCCAAATAACTTCAATGCAAGCTTTCTCAGGGTTCTCATTCTTTATAGTTCCAGCTTTAGGTTCATAAACAACAGCAAGTACTTTCGTGTCTCCTAAATAATAATATAGATGTTAAAAAGCAATTAGAATCGAAATATTATACAACTTTCCAACATTTTAAAATGTTTCAGAAAATAATTACCTTGAGACCAACTAGCTGAGCCATGAACACGATGGAGAATGTTCCGAGAACAAGCGAGAGGTCTTAACCGGTTTTGAGTGCGTCCGTCTTCCCTATTTACCTCCATTGCTCAATAACCGAGCTTGTTATACTCGGGATTTGCTTTAATTAAGTATATATGAATCAAAGGAAATCGTTGATTTCAATTTGCAGACACTTTCCAACAACGGGGAAAAAGTTTTTGTTTTGTTGAGAAGGGTTTTGGGCTTTTGGCCGATGAATAAAAAACCGGACAGGGTCCCGATATCCGGTTCAACCGGAAAGACAATTTTAATTTCTTAAAAATTAGGAATATGACAGCAACAATGCAACAACCCAATAAACCCGAACCAAGAAAAAGGAATAGAGTATCAAAAATTTAATGACAAAGCATATCTGATATCTGAAAGACAGAAACTAATATTATTATCCAATCCAAACCTCTGAAATTTAACCGAAATGATAACATCAGAGAACATAAATAATAAAAAAAATTCCGTTTGGTTTGTCAGAAACTTTGGAAAAAAAGTAGAGAAAATGAAAACTAAAAACCAACAAGCCTTTTGCGCTTCTTTTTGAATCGATTGAGTTGGTGGAGTCGAATCAAACAACAAGCAAGAAGAATTGAAGAAATAAATAGAGAATATTTTTAGTTTTTTTATATCAAATTAGAATTGGGTTTAAATTAAATGGGTAGCCGGATTAGATTTTGGTTTGGGTTTTGTGCTTGGGCTTTGGCTAAATACTAAATAGGGGCTTCAATTTTGAGTTTTGGACTTGAAAAAATGGCCCTAAAATATGGCTAATCAGATCAACCGGTACAATGGTTTTTCGTTTAACCCGATATTTTAATGGTACAAGGTAAATGCGGTATTGCTAGTATGACCGTACCGGATTACTGGCCGGTATTGTATAGAACAATGTTTTCCCAACCTTCATCTCTTATTATTTATTCTTCTGTCCTCCAGTATTGTATTTTGTTTCCTCCGTATACCTGATATCTTGTTTGTTGATTTAATATAATTTAAAGTTTAAACTATCTGATCCTGGTGTAACCTGTAACCTATCCAACCTGAGCAAGAGTCAACATCCAGCTAGAGATTTGGATGTTACAGATTTTTTGTTTTTTTAATTTATGCTACAGTAATATTTGTGGTTGTGGTTGCAGTTGCAGTCCCTTGATCCACTAGGGCTTTTGGAGATTAACAGGCAAGAATTGCAGGAACCGGGGGTTGGTATTAAAGCTTATGATTCTTGTCATTTAGTGCATGTTTCTTAAGACAGGTTTATAATTCGTGCAAGTTCTTGATTCATTTAGCTTATGTTTAATTACTTATTAGAAACAGTTACTGATTTATGAAATTATATATAATAGCATTCAAATTAGGGAGTAGGGACTATTACAAGTCTCCGATACTAGCACCTGTCAATTTGTGACAAAGTTTACAATGAATGAATGTAAAAGGGTAAAGTGTAAAGAATAACCGAGTGGCTTAAGCTATATATACAACGACTTAAGCTAACTAACTAATTGTAATCATAACAAACTTAAGCATTCCTCTAATCTTAATTAACTAGACTTACTACTCATAACAAACTTAACCATTCCTCTAATCTTAATTAACTAGACTTACTTAATCATAGTTTGATTAACAATCTCTAACACCCCCTTCAAACTGAATACAAATTTTGTATTCCTAGTTTGAAGAAAGCTGTTTTGAAATTGTTATGTGACAAACCCTTGGTAAAGCAATCTGCTAATTGAAGTTTAGAGGTTACTGGTAAAAGTTTTATGAGCCCTTCTTGTAACTTGGTTCGAACAACATGGCAATCAATGTCTAGGTGCTTGGTTCTTTTATGAAAAACTGAATTCTGTCCTATGTATATGGCCAAGAGATTATCACAAAACAGTGGTGTTGGTGAAGTCAATTGAATATCTAAATCCTGGAGAAGATACTTTAACCATTGGATTTCACAAACAGTGGAAGCTAAAGCTTTGTATTCAGCCTCCGAACTACTCCGGCTCACTGTTGTTTGTTTCTTAGACCGCCATGAAATCAAGGAATCACCAAGAAATACACAATAGCCAGTAATAGACTTCCTGGTATCCAAACATGTTCCCCAATCCGAATCTGGAAAGGCCTTGAGTTGCAATTTGCTTTGAGAAGAAAAGAAAATTCCTTGTCCTATAGAACCTTTCAAGTATCTTAAAACCCTATGAGCTACCTGCAAATGCTTTGTAGTTGGAGTGTCCAAGAATTGTGCAAGTTGTTGCACAGCAAAAGAAATATCAGGCCTAGTTGTGGTTAAGTATTGAAGCTTACCAACTAACTTTCTTTAGTAAGAAGCATCTTCAAGTGGAGTGCCGGAATCCTTGGTGAGTCTTGTTTCTGGAAGGATGGGAGTGGGAATTGGTTTAGCATTCATGAATTCCATGTCTTTCAACAAATCCAGTGTGTATTTCTTCTGACACACATTAATGCCTGCTTTTGATCTTGCTACTTCCAATCCTAAGAAAAACTTCAATTCGCCTAGATCTTTGATAGTGAATAGATCATGTAAGTGAGTTTTGATGCTAGTGATCTCATTAATATCATTGCTGGAAATAATGATATCATTAACATAGACCAATAGAGCAACAAAACTATCACCTGATTTCTTGATAAATAGAGTATGATCAATTTGTGATTGCCTGAAACCATATGCTAATAGTGCTTTTGTCAATTTTAGGTTCCATTGCCTGCTGGCTTGTTTAAGCCTGTAAAGAGACTTAACCAACTTACAAACTTTGTTTGATCCTTGCAATTAACCCTCTGGCAGTTTCATATACACCTCCTCATCCAGATCCCCATGTAAGAAGGCTGTATTGACATCACACTGATGAAGAAACCACCCTTTTATGGTTGTTACTGCAAGTAGAGTTCTATCAGTAGTCATTTTAGCTACCGGGCTAAAAGTGTCTAAGAAATCAATGCCCTCATGTTGAGTGTATACTTTTGCCACAAGCCTTGCTTTATACCTTCCAATAGTCCCATCAACTTTTCTCTTTAGTTTGAATACCCATTTGCAGCTTATGGTCTTCTTTCTTGGTGGTAAATCCAAAATTTTCTAGGTCTTGGTGTTTTTTAGTGCTGCAATTTCTGAGTTCATAGCTTCTACCCAATTGTCATCCTTCACAACTTCTTTATATGTCTTTGACTCTTAATCAGTATCCAAAGAAGCTGCAAATGCTTTATGTTTAGTAGAAATCTGATTATAGGAGAAAACTGTACTTAAATCATGTGGACTAGTCTGTTGTACAGAACCGCACTTAAAATCAGCAAGATATGGAGGCTTGTATTTATTTCTGGTACTTCTCCTTAAGGTTTGTGTTTGAGAAGTATCATTTGGAACTGAAGAAGAATCATTTGGAACAATGAGTTGTGTGTTTTGAAGAAGAGAATTCTTAGATTCAGAGTTCATATGTGTTTCACTATGATCTGTGGCAGTAAGATTGTCAAGCTCATTTTGAATTGTAACTTCCTCAATTTGAACTGGATTTCGATCAATAGTTGATGTAGAAACATGCTGATCAATATTAGAGCTTCTTGAATCAAGTTGTGTTATGTCCAAATCTGTATTTTCGTGAACAGAAGGCAAAACAAAATTTTCTACACTTTTATGCTTAAGCAACTGCAATTTGTCAGTCTTAACATAATGTGTAGAGTAAGGAAAGATATCTTCATAGAATGAAACATCCCTAGATATAAAGGTTTTATGAGAATCAAAATCATACAATTTATAACCCTTCACTCCAAGAACAAAACCAATGAACACAGATTTAATGCTCCTAGTTTGAAACTTGTTTCTAATATTATTATGATTAAAAACAAAGGTTAGACAACCAAAGACTTTGATGTCATCAATTTTAGGAGATTCTTGAAACAATTTTTCATAAGGAGAAATATTGTGCAATATAGGAGTAGGAATCCTGTTAATAAGAAAAACTATATGAATAACACACTCTCCCCAGAATTGAACTGGTAAACTAGCTTGAAATCTTAGAGACCTAGCAATTGAAAGTATATGCTGATATTTTCGTTCTACTATACAATTTTGTTGTGGAGTATTAGCGCAGGAAGTTTGATGAATTATACCTGTTGATTGATAAAACAATGAATCTTTGAACTCTTGACCATTATCAGTCCTTATGCACTTGACAACAGTTTGAAATTGGGTTTTAACCATAGTAACAACGTCTTTCATAATCTATCTAGCTTTTGACTTTTGCTTCATAAGAAACAACCAGGTGAATCTTGAAAAATCATCTACCATAGTCAAGAAGTAAACATGTCCTTTAAAGGTTGGAGCATAATTGTCTCCCCAAATATCAATGTGAATCAAATCAAATGGATTATGACTAATGCTACTACTAACAGGAAAGGGAAAACGCTTATGCTTAGCCATGTGACATATTTCACAAACATGAATATGTGAACAATCAGGAATGAGAGATTACAATCTGGAGTAAGACAAATGACCAAGTCTATTATGCCAAAGAATAGAATCAGACACAGAATTACAAACAGAAATAGAAGCATTACAAGAAAAAGTAGCATTACAATCTGAGAAAGAATGAGTAGTAGAGTTATTACAATCAGAAAGAGAATATGCATTACAATCAGAAATAGTATTGAAAACAGAACCAACATTGTAATCAACAGCAACATTACAGGCAACATTCAAAGAAGCAGAACAATCATGTAAAACAGAAGTATGTTGAAGTCGGTAAAATCCTTGAGAAAGCTTAGCAACCCCAATCATCTTCCATTGAGCTAAGTCCTGTATAATGCAATAAGAAGATAGAGTAATTAAACAACAATTTAAACTAGCAGTTAATTTACTTACTGAGACCAGATTAAAAGTAAAATCTGGAATGTAAAGAACATCTAGTAAATATAATGAACTAGTAAATTTCACTACTCCAATGTGAGTGACCTGCACTTTAGAATTGTTAGGCAAACTAACAAATACATTATTAACATGCTTATATGAATAAAAAGAATCAATAGAGCATGTAATATGGTCAGTTGCCCCTGTATCTATTACCCAATCAGTGCAAACATTATAACTATTGGTATAAGCAGTTAAAGAAATATGAGGATCTATAGTCAAAATTTCAGTAGAAAAGTTAGAAATACCATAAGGATTGGAGAGATTGGATGCAGTAGATGTAGATCCATGAGAGTTTGCAGTAGTAGTGTGTGGAACTGAAACTGCATTAACATGGTGAGGATGAGTCTGAATAGACAGATTCTGGATCATGCTAAGAAGATTATTGTACTGATCTCTGGTGAAATGAAAGCTATCAGAAACTGTATTCTGATCTTGAATGTGAGAAGCCTGAGAGAACATCCCAGTGGCAGTAGCATCCATAATCTCTACAGCATTAGCTTGATGAACTCGTTTCCCTTTGTAATTGGGATTATTAGTAGGGTAACCATGTTTCTTATAACACTTGTCTACTGTATGGCCTTCTTTGTTATAGAAAGAACACATTGGTCGCTTACTTTGATTCTGAAACTTCTTGAGACCAAAATTAGTACTAGACTTAACAGCTAAAGCAGTAATATCTGGATTAGCAACAGGAAGAGGCTTTTCTTGTTGAAGAACCAAAGAGAAAGCCTTATTCAATGAAGGTAATGGTTCCATTAACAGAATCTGAGATTTAACAGTAGCATATTGTTCATTAAGTCCTTTAATGAACACCATAACCTGATCTTGTTCATGATAAACCCTATTCCTCTGAAAGTACCTACAAGTACAATTAAGATCATAGGAACAATTAGGCAGAGGCCTCAAGATCTGAAGTTCTTCCCAAAGTGTTTTCAGTTTAGTAAAATATTCATGAACTGAAAGATTATCCTATCTAGCATTATAGATTTCCAATTGCAAATCACAGATCTTAAAGGAATTTGCTTGAGAAAACCTAGGCTTGAGATCATTCCAGATATCGACAGCGGACTCAATCCAAATAATAGACTGTGCTATAGATTGAGAAACAGAATGAACTAACCAAGATATAACCAGAGTACTGTTGCATCTTTCCCACGCAGAGTAAAGAGGATTAGTTCTTGCTGGAGGTTTGATGGAGTCATCGACAAATCGAAGCTTGTTCTTGGTGAGAAGCGCCATTTCCATTGCTTTCTCCCATTGATGGAAGTTCGGCCCAGTAAGAACAGAGGAAACCAAAACAAGAGTTGGGTTTTCATTAGGATGAAGATAGTAAGGACTGGACGATAGATCTTCTGGTCTAACACCAAATCTAGAAGAAAAAGATCCAGAAGAAGTATTTTGAGTTGAATCAGCCATTAAAGCAAAGCTTAAAAGCTAGAAACTAGAAAATTTTCCAAAAAGAGAGAAACAAAATGTTTCTTGAAGAAGAAAGAAACGAAAAAGAACTAAGAGTTGCGGAAGACTGAGAGAAAACTCTCTAATTCATCTGATACCATGACAAAGTTTACAATGAATGAATGCAAAAGAGTAAAGTGTAAAGAATAACAGAGTGTCTTAAGCTGTATATACAACCATGGGCGGATCCTTGTTATCACTTGAGGGGGGTCTTGGCCCCCCTCAAAATTGGAAAAATTGTTCTATTAGCCTCCTATAATTCTACACATTTCTATTATAGATACATTGAAAATTCTAAGTTCTAATACACTTTTTTCTGCCAAGAACTAAGATACTAAAAGGAGAGAAAAAAAAGCTCCCCTCACCCCTCCCGTATAGTAGGTTATTTATAATTGTTTGAAATTTTTATTTATTTATTTATTTTTGAAAGCTATAATTATTTGAGATGAACTCTTGATGTCAGTTCTTCTATTCATCCTTTTATTCTGGATAGTGATTAAGTGCAGTATTTCTTCCAAATTGTCCTTCACATTTGCTACTAACTTCTTCTTGATTCACTAATTCTATCGGGTTACAGGTAAAGGTTTTTTCTTCTCCCGAAGCAAAGGATGCACATTTTGAATGCATTTCTGCGTACAAAGAGGTACATTCACTTGCAAACATCAGTTCGTATTATTTGTGTATTTGAGTGCATGAACATCTTGTGTAACGTTTAGCAATTACTAAGATGTTTGAAGGATATATCAGTGCATGATATTTCTTCATACAGGGGTCGCAAAAATTGATTACCAGCAACAGCTTTATTTTCATTTTCATTCGAAAGTTGGAAACACCGAACACGGCAGGACTGATTGATTTTTTTTTTAAAGGGTTTAAATTCTATTAGGATCATCCTAAAAAGGATGTTTTTTAGGATCCCATTAAGATGATGTCACCTAATCAATTTTGAATCACCACCAAGATATATTTTACACCCTCATTCACCATATAAACTCTTATTAATTACATATCATTAATTGCATTAATTATCCCTTGATTCTAGTTAAGATTGGATTTAGTTAGTTAAAACATTTTTTCCATCGTTAAGACTTGAAAAGATACTTTAAAAGTAAATTTTATTATTTATTTACGATTATTCTTAAAAATTACCATGAACCATTTTTTTTAATTGAAACTATCCACGCCCATTTATAAAAAATAACTCTAAGACTTTTAATTTCTTTTAATTAATAATTTATTAATCAAAAGAATCAAATTATGATGACCAATTAAATTAATTAATATTTGAATTTTTTCTAAACCAATTAAATTAATTTGCCACCAATAAAGAAAAAAATCTATTTCACATCCAAAACCAATCTTAATGTGTAGAAAAAAAACACGTTATAAGGTAAAAACAAAATTTATTAAAAGTTATCAAAAAAAAGTCATGTTGCAAGTGAAAAAGAAGTAAGGTAAAAATAAAATTTATTAATAAAATTATTCAATTTTAACTAAAGCTAAGATTGTGTTAAGGTAATTAATAAAAAAATAATTAGGTGTGGTAAGGTGTAAATTAGGATTTGATGATGATTCAAAATTAATTAGGTGGCATCATCTTAATGGAATCCTAAAAACACCATTTTTTAGGATGATTCTAATAGAATTTAAACCCTTTTTTAAATTACTTGTGTCATTCGTGCAAAGAATAAGGAACTTATTATTTGCCTCCTTGATATTATTTCCCAAACAATGTAAGCTTTCATTTCATTGGGGAATTCCCCTTTTTGGTAAAACAATAAGGCTTTGTTTTATAGTTGAGGTTTTAAGAGTTTCCTCTGGGAGTGCTTATATATATATGTTGTTACGTTTGTACAAAGAACACTAGTTCAAGGCACAATAAGAATACTATTTTTTTTAGATGTTTTTTACCGGCCCTCGAAGTCTAACCCTGAACAAGGGGAAAGGTAAACCGGTATTATATTTCTTTTCATTCATTTCCATAAATGAAATGGAACAGAGTCCGTGAAAGGCTGCTTCCAAAGGAAAGCGATAGAGAAGTTAGTAGCACATGAAAATCATATTATCCTTAACGAAACGACATTAGAATTTAGAACAAGAAAAGAAAGAAAGAAAACAAAATCCGAAACACTGATTACCGAATAAGAAACCCAACTGCTACCTACCTGTCATGTTCAAGTGGGGTCCTTGTCACTTTCCAATTGAATGATGTTGTTCAATTCTGACAAGGCCCCAAATTGGATCCCAACGAACCCAAACCATCCAAGATTAACATTTAACATTACATTAATTGAGACTTTAGGGTGGAAAACTACAACGAGGAGGAGGCTAAACTACAAGTATAGAATAGGATAGCGTGGAGCTTATTTTTCCCACATATCGGAACAAGGAACGTTTCCATTTTCAGTTTCCACACTGATATAAGAAAAGAAAGAAAGGTATTATTAATTATATATCCTCTGAAACTTTATAAATTATAATTGTCCCATGGGCTCCATGGGCAGGAAGATGGAGAGCGATGAACTAGCAGTGGTAAAAGCGGCTGCATGGGCGTGGTACCAGCATGGTTCCGGGTGTGAGGGGAAGCCCATGCGAGAATTCGACGTCACAACAAGATTACAATATTCAGATTCAGCCTCAGCCTCAGCCTCAACCAGGCCTTCACGCTACAAGCTGGAGGCCATGAGAATGAGAAACAACATCATGTCACCAACAATCAACAGCAATGAATCTGATTCTCTCCTGCTGGATTCCTATGAAATCCAAAGCATTTCGAAGCGACTTAATCATCTTATTGAGTTCAGTGGGATCAAAGTTTACGACGAGTTCATGCAGATGCAGGATCATATTATTGGTACTGATCATGATGAATACGATTACCAAAAGAAAAATCAGAATAATATGTCATCAGAAATGGGTGGCGGCAGCGGCAGCGGCAGCCGGAAGAAGAAGAAAAAGAGCAAGTACAGGCAATTTTTGAAAGGTTTTCTGCAAAGACACGCAGTGGTATGTGGCAGAAGCCAAGACGTAGATGATAGATCATCGCCCATATTCAGACTCAGACCACAAATTAATAATTAAGGTCAACTTTATCACTTTTAGTCTTTTAGGTGTGGTTTGGTCCTAGCTAATTGCCTGCATATATACAATTAAATGTTGCCGCTGATGAATGATGATGATCATATTCATACGTACGTGTTATTCCGGTAACTATTTTGCGCCCCTCATTCTTCTTGTCAAGACTCTCACGTCTCATAATTAATTTCATTCACACCCAAACCCAAGTATCTTAACAATAACAATCTGTTCTATAATAGGTGAAGTTTCAAGAAATTTTTTTCCTTATTTTATTTTATGTAATTGGTTTTTTTTTTCCCAGAAATGTAATGGGTTTCAAGAATTTTAACTTATACATACACTACTTTTCCTATATAATAATATATAGTAGTACATATATATATATATATATATTATAAATGTTGGCATGTCATGCATATTATCATCATATGTATATATTGACAGATAGGATTTTTTACAAGGCTTCAATACATCTTTTCGTTACTATCGTCTAAGATGTTAGCCTAGTTTAGGCTTTAATTAAGCTGTTGAATAGTAATACTAGCTAGCGATTAGTAGTATATATTAGTAGTATTTATTTATAATGACCAGTAGGTACATCTAATTAATGGTGAACACAGTGACACAAATTATAATATCAACTGTAAACCTGATTAGGAGGTCTACGTGTCTAATTGCAATTAAAGTTGTGAAAACGAAAAAACAATGCACGCTTCACCTCCACCTTGGGCCTAAACATACCGCCTAGTTTTAACTAAAAATATTGCAAAAATTAACATGAAAGTTTTTTCCCCCTCAATTTCTAGTAAAAATATTCATAAAAAAATATATAATTTAATGTCAAAACGATTGAAGGGCTTTTCACGCTTGTAATATCTTTTTCCTATTTTTTCTGAATTAATTTCTAATTAAATCGAAACAAAGATTTAGATGCTCGTAAAAAAAATCCTTAAATCCAATGTGGCCGAGATCTAGTTAGAAGAATATAAATAATTCAAGGAGTCTGGACGGCAAAAATCATGCAAAATTGAATCGGAGCCCTAGAACGCCTTTTCTCCTCAATTTTTGGCCATAATACTCATAAAAATATATAATTATCGCCAAAAAAAATTGAAGGACTTATCACTCTTCTAATATCGTCTTTCCTACTTTTTTTTCCGAATTAATTTCTAAATAAATCAAAACAAGATTCATATGCTCGTAAAAACAAATCCTTAAATCAAATGTGGCTGGGATTTAATTAGAAGAATATATTTATTTCAAGGAATCTGAACGCAAAAAATGATGCAAAACTGAGTTGGGGCCTCGGAACACGTTTTTAGCCAAATATCGTGATGGTTAGTACACGATTTCGACTAAACTTTTGCAAAAATTGACCCGAAATATTTTTCCTTAATTTTTGGCCAAAACACTCATAAAAATACAAACGCCAAAAATATTGGACGACTTTTCACGCTTCTAATATCATTTTCCCGGTTTTTTCTAAATTAACTTCTATTTCAATCGAAATCGGTTTATGATGGTCGTAAAAACAAATCCTCAAATCCAATGTAGCTGAGATTTGGTTAGCTGAATAGAGATATTTCAATGAGTCTTGCCGATAAAAATAATCCAAAACTGAGTCAGGGTCCCGAAACGCGTTTTTAGCCAAATATCGTGATGGGTTAATACAAGATTTCTGCTAAATTTTTGTAAAAATTGACCCAAAATATTTTTCCTTAATTTTTGGCCAAAACACTCATCAAAATATATAATTCAATACCAAAAATATTGGATGACTTTTCATGCTTCTAATATCTTTTTCCCTATTTTTTCTGTATTAATTTATAATTCAATCGAAATCGGTTTATGATGGTCGTAAATAAAAATCCTCAAATCCAATGTGGTTGAGATTTGGTTAGCTGAATAGAGATATTTCAATGAGTCTTGGCGCAAAAAATCAGGCAAAATTGAGCCGGGGCCCGAAACGCTTTTTTAGCCAAATAGTACACGATTTCAGCTAAAATTTTGTAAAAATTGATCTGAAATATTTTTCCTCAATTTTTTGGCTAAAATACTCATAAAAAATAGATAATTTAACGGCGAAAAATATTGGACGAATTTTCACGCTTCTAATATCGTTTTCCTATTTTTTCTGAATTAATTTCTATAATTCAATCGAAATCGGTTTCTGATGCACGTAAGAACTATTCCTTAAATCCAATGTGGTTGAAATTTGCTTAGCTAAATAGATATGTTTCTTTGAGTGTTGACACCAAAAATCATGCAAAACTGAGACAGGTTCCTGGAACTCGTTTTTAGTCAAATACTGTGAATGGTTAGTACACGATTTTCGGCTAAATTTATGCAAAAATTTACCTGAAATATTTTCCTTAATTTTTGGCCAAAACACTCATAAAAATATATGATTCAACGTAAAAAATATTGGACGACTTTTCACTTTTCTAATATCATTTTCCCTATTTTTCTCTGAATTAATTTCTAATTCAATCGAAATCGGTTTATGATGCTCGTAAAAACAATTCTCAAATCCAATGTAGCTGAGATTTGGTTACCTGAATAGACATATTTCAATGAGTCTTAGCGCCAAAAATAATGCAAAACTAAATCGGAGCCCCGGAACGCGTTTTTAGACAAATATCATGATGGTCAGTGTACAATTTCGGCTAAATTTTTGCAAAAATTAACCCGAAATATTTTTCCTTTTTTATGGGCAAAAATTGTCATAAAAATATACAATTCAACACCAAAAATATTTGAATGAGTCTTAGCGACAAAAAGACGGCAAAACTGAGCCGGGTCCCGGAATGATATTTTAGCCAAATACCGTGATGTACACGATTTTGTCTAAAATTTTGTAAAGAGTGATCTGAAATATTTTTCCTCAATTTTTGGCAAAAATACTCATAAAAAATAGATAATTCAACACCAAAAATTTTGGACAACTTTTCACGTTTCTAATATCATTTTCCCTATTTTTTTCTGAATTAATTTCTAATTCAATCGAAATCGATTTATAATGCTCGTAAAAACAAATCCTGAAATCCAATGTGGCTGAGATTTGGTTAGCTGAATAGAGATATTTAAATGAGTCTTGGCGCCAAAAATCATGTAAAACTGAGTCGGGGCCTCGGAACGTGTTTTTAGCCAAATATCAGTACACGATTTTGGCTCAATATTTGCAAAAATTGACCCGAAATATTTTTCCTTAATTTTTGGCCAAAATACTCATAAAAATATATAATTCAACACCAAAAATATTGGACGACTTTTGACACTTCTAATATCATTTTCCCTATTTTTTTCTGAATTAATTTATAATCCAATCGAAACCAGTTTCTGATTCTTGTAAAAACAAATCCTTGGATCCAATGTGGCTGAGATTTGGTTTGTTGAATAGAGATATTACAATGAGCGTATGCGCAAAAAATCATGCAAAACTGAGTTAAAGCCCCAGAATGTGTTTTTAGCCAAATATCGTGATGGTTAGTACACGATTTCGGCTAAATTTTTGCAAAAAATTGACCTAAATATTTTTCCTTAATTTTTGGACAAAACAATCAAAAAAATTATATAATTCAACACCCAAAATATTGGACAGATTTTCATGCTTCTAATATCGTTTTCCCTTTTTTTCTGAATTGATTTCTAATTCAATTGAAATCGGTTTATAATGCTCGTAAAAACAAATCCTCAAATCCAATGTGGGTGAGATTTGGTTAGCTGAATAGAGATATTTCAATGAGTCTTGGTGCCAAAAATCATGTAAAACTAAGTCGGAGCCCTAGAACGCGTTTTTAGCCAAATATCATGATGGTTAGTACACGATTTCGGCTAAATTTTTGCAAAAATTGACTTGAATATTTTTTTTTAAATTTTTGGCCAAAATACTCATAAAAATATACAATTCAACACCAAAAATATTGGACGAATTTTCTTGCTTCTAATATCGTTTTCCCTATTTTTTCAGAATTAATTTCCAATTCAATCGAAATCGGTTTCTGATGCTCGTAAGAACAAATAGTTAAATACAATGTGGCTGAAATTTGCTTTGACGAGTAGAGATATTTCAATGAGTCTAGGCGCAAAAAATCATGCAAAACTGAGTTGGAGCCCCGGAACGAGTTTTTAACCAAATACCGTGATTTAGTACACGATTTCGGCTCAATTTTTGCAAGAATTGACCCGAAATATTTTTCCTTAATTTTTGGCCAAAATAGTCATAAAAATTTACAATTCAACACCAAAAGTATTGGACGAGTTTTCACGCTTCTAATATTGTTTTCCCTATTTTTTCAGAATTAATTTCCAATTCAATCGAAATCAGTTTCTGATGCTCGTAAGAACAAATCCTATTTAAATTCAATGTAGCTGAGATTTACTTTGATAAATAGAGATATTTCAATGATGCCAAAAATCATGCAAAACTGAGTC
>AWWV01008195.1:0-43353 GCA_001974805.1 Corchorus capsularis
AAAAAAATATTGTAGGGATTTTCACGCTTCTAATATCATTTTCCTTTTTTTTTTTTTCTGAATTAATTTCTAATTCAATCGAAATCGGTTTTTGATGCTCGTAAAAACAAATTTCCAAATCCAATGAGGCTGAGATTTGGTTAGCTAAATAAAAATATTTCAATGAGCTTAGGCGCCAAATATCATTCAAAACTGAGTTACAGCCCCAGAACGCGTTTTTAGCAAAATACTGTGATGGTTAGAACACGATTTTCGGCTAAATTTTTGTAAAAATTGACCGAAATATTTTTCCTTAATTTTTGACCAAAACAATAAAAAAACTATAAAATTCAACACCAAAAGTATTGGACGGATGTTCACGCTTCTAATATCATTTCCCTTTTTTTCTGAATTAATTTCTATTTCAATCGAAATTAGTTTATAATGCTCGTAAAAACAAATCCTCAAATCCAATGTGACTGAGATTTGGTTTGTTGAATAGATATTTTCAATGAGCCTAAGCGCCAAAAATCATGCAAAACTAAGCCCCTGAACGCGTTTTTAGCCAAATACCGTGATGGTTAGTACATGATTTTGGCTCAATTTTTGAAAAATTGACCAAAATATTTTTCCTTAATTTTTGGTTAAAACAATCAAAAAAATATATGATTCAACATGAAAACTATTAGACGACTTTTTACGCTTCTAATATCATTTCTCTATTTCTTTTCTAAATTAATTTCTAATTCAATCGAAATCGGTTTATGACACTCGTAAAAACAAATCCTTAAATCAAAAATGGCTGAGATTTGGTTAGCTGAATAGAGATATTTCAATGAGTTTTGACGCCTAAAATCATGCAAAACTGAGTCGAGGTCCTGGAACACGTTTTTAGCCAAATATCATGATGGTTAGTAAATGATTTCGGCTAAATTTTTGCAAAAATTGACCTGAAAAATTTTTCCTGAATTTTTGGCCAAAACACCCATAAAAATATACAATTCAACACCAAAAATATTGGACAACTTTTCACGCTTCTAATATCATTTCCCTATTTTTTTCTAAATTAATTTCTAATTCAATCGAAATTGGTTTATGATGCTCGTAAAAACAAATCCTCCAATCCAATGTAGCTGAGATTTGGTTAACTGAATAGAGATATTTGATTGAGTCTAAGCGCAAAAATCATGAAAAATTGAGTCGGGGTCCCGGAACGTGTTTTTAGCCATATCCCGTGATCGTTAGTACATGATTTTCGGCTAAAATTTGATAAAAATTGATCTGAAATATTTTTTGCTCAATTTTTGGCAAAAATACACATAAAAATATAGATAATTCAATAGAGAAAATATTGACGACTTTTCATGCTTCCAGTATCGTTTTCTTATTTTTTATGAATTAATTTCTAATTCAATCGAAATCGGTTTTTGATGCTCGGAAAAACAAATCTTTAGATCCAATGTGGTTGAGTTTATCTTAGCTGAATAGAGATATTTCAACGAGTCTTGGTGCCAAAAATCATCCAAAACAGGGTCGAAGCCCCGCAACACGTTTTAGACGAATACCGTAATGGTTAGTACACAATTTCGGCTAAATTTTTGCAAAAATTGACCCGAAATAATTTTTTTAGTTTTTCAAAACACTCATAAAAATATATAATTAAACAACAAAAATATTAGACGGCTTTTCACTATTCTAATATCATTTTTCCTTTTTTTCTGAATTAATTTCTTATTCAATCAAAACCGGTTTCTGATACTCGTAAAAACAAATTCTTATATCCAATGTGGCTGAGATTTGGTTTGCTGAATAGAGATATTTCAATGAGTCTTGGCGCCAAAAATCTTGCAAAACTGAGCCGGGGCCGCAAAACGTGATTTTAGCCAAATATCGTGATGGTTTGTACACAATTTCGGTTAAATTTTTGCAAAAATTGACCTGAAATATTTTTCCTTAATTTTTGGCCAAAACACTCATAAAAATATATAATTCAACCAGGGGCGTACTTATAGGGGGGCAGGCAAGGGCCATCGCCCCCTCTAAAATCTTGCAAACCCTAAATAGGGGTGGGATTATTATACCATGACCCCCCAAATTTTTTTTTTGCTCAAAGTGGCCCCTCCTAAAATTAAACGTGCCCCTTCCAAATTTCCTTATACTTCTATATATGAGTTACATTGGCCATGTATTTGTATAGGTTTTAGATAAAAGTAACTTATTTTGGCCCAATTTAAAATTAATAAATAAAATAAAAGCAATTTATTAAGACCCAAATCCAATATTTGATAGGTTAAAGAAAGTTATACTTTAATTTGTTCCTATTACAATAAGGTGGAATCCTCATATATATGATTAAAATTATCCTTTTACAAAAAGCATAAGGATTAAATTGTTGCATATATATTATGATGCCAAAAAAATTGTTGCATTATAAGTAGCCATAACCCTAAGCATATCGTACCATAAGTATTTTTTTTTTCTCTTTTTACAAGTTTCAAGAGAAACAAATCAAAGTAAAGCATTCAAGTATGATTTACAAAGCATCAAATTTATAAGTTGATCACAACAACAATTGCATCTTGGATTTATATTTATATTATTTTTGTTTTGTATATTTTATTTAACAAAAGTATTCAATATTTATTCAAAAAAAATTCAATATACTTCTTCGCCCCCCCTTCAAAAATTTCCTGGGTCCGCCCCTGAATTCAACGCCAAAAATATTGGACGACTTTTCATGCTTCTAATGTCATTCTCCCTATTTTTTCTGAATTAATTTCTAATTTACCTGAAATCGATTTATGATGCTCGTAAAAACAAATCCTTAAATCCAATGTGGTTGAGATTTGGTTTGCTGAATAGAGATATTTCAATTAGTCTTGGCGCTAAAAACCAGATAAAACTGAACCGGGGTCCCAGAACGCCTTTTTAGCCAAATACTGTGATGATTAGTACACGATTTCAGCTAAAATTTTGTAAAAATTGATTTGAAATGTTTTTCTTCAATTTTTGGCAAATACATTCATAAGAAATACATAATTCAACGGCGAAAATATTTGACGACTTTTAACGTTTCTAATATCGTTTTCCTATTTTTCTAAATCAATTTATAATCCAATCGAAATCGGTTTTTGATGCTTGTAAAAACAAATCCTCAAATCCAAAGAGACTGAGATTTGGTTATCTACATAAAGATTTTTCAATGAGTCTAGGTGCCAAAAATCATTCAAAACAGAGTTAAAGCCCCGGAATGCGTTTTTAACCAAATACCATGATGGTTAGTACATGATTTCGGCTAAGTTTTTGCAAAATTGACCGAAATATTTTTCCTTAATTTTTGGCCAAAACAATAAAAAATATATATAGTTCAACACAAAAAAATATTGGACGACTTTTCACGCTTATAATATCATTTTCTCTATTTTTTTAATTACTTTCTAATTCAATCGAAATCGGTTTATGATGCTCGTAAAAAGAAATCTTCAAATCCAAAATGGCTGAGATTTGGTTAGCTAAATAGAGATATTTCAATGAGTTTTGGTGCCAAAACTCATGAAAAACTGAGTCGGGGTCCCGGAACGCGTTTTTAACCAAATATCATGATGGTTAGTATGTGATTTCATTTTTTTGCAAAAATTTACCCGAAATATTTTTCTTGAATCTTTGGCCAAAACACTCATAAAAGTATACAATTCAAAACCAAAAATATTGGACGGATTTTCACGCTTCTAATATTGTTTCCCTATTTTTTCTGAATTAATTTCTAGTTCAATCGAAATCGGTTTATAATGCTCGTAAAAACAAATCCTCAAATCCAATGTGGCTAAGATTTTGTTAGCTGAATAGAGATATTTCAATGAGTCTTGGCGCAAAAAATCAGGCAAAAATGAGCCGGGGTCCCGGAATGCTATTTTAGCCAAATACCGTGATGGTTACTACGCAATTTCGGCTAAAATTTCTTAAAAATTGATCTGAAATATTTTTCCTTAATTTTTGGCAAAAATATTCATAAACAATAGAAAATTCAACACCAAAAATATTGGGCGACTTTTCACGTTTCTAATATCATTTTCCATATTTTTTTCTGAATTAATTTCTAATTCAATCGAAATCGGATTATAATGCTTGTTAAAACAAATCCTCAAATCCAATATGGCTGAGATTTGGTTAGCTGAATATAGATATTTCAATGAGTCTTGGTGCCCAAAATCATGTAAAACTGAGCCGGGGCCCTCGAATGCATTTTTTTGCCAAATATCATGATGGTTAGTACACGATTTCGACTAAATTTTTGCAAAAATTGATTTGAAAATTTTTTTTCTTCAATTTGGGGCTAAAATACTCATATAAAATAGATAATTCAACGGCAAAAATATTCGACGACTTTTAACACTTCTAATATCATTTTCCTATTTTTTCTGAATTAATTTTTAATTCAATCGAAATCGGTTTTTGATACTCGTAAAAACAAATCTTCAAATCCAATGAGGCTGCGATTTGGTTAGCTAAATAGAGATATCTCAATGAATCTTGGTGCCAAAAGTCATGCAAAAGTGAGTCGGGGTCCCAGAACGTGTTTTTAACTAAATACCGTTACATGATTTCGGCTAAATTATTGCAAAAATTTATTTGAAATATTTTTCTTCAATTTGTGGCTAAAATACTCATAAAAAATAGATAAATAAATAGCGAAAATATTGGACGACTTTTCATGCTTCGAATATCGTTTTACTATTTTTTTTGAACTAATTTCTAATTCAATCGAAATTGGTTTTTGATGCTCGTAAAAACAAATCCTTAAATCCAATGTGGCTGAGATTTGCGTAGCTGAATAGAGATATTTCATTGAGTCTTGGCGCCAAAAATCATCCAAAATATGGTCGGAGCCCCGCAACGCGTTTTTAGCCAAATACTGTAATGGTTAGTACACGATTTCGGCTAAATTTTTGCAAAATTTGACCTGAATCTTTTTTTTAATTTTTTTTCCTATTTTTTTCTGAATTAATTTCTTATTCAATCAAAATCGGTTTTTGATGCTGGTAAAAAGAAATCCTTTTATCCAATGTGGCTGAGATTTGGTTTTCTGAATAGAGATATTTCAATGAGTCTTGGCGCCAAAAATCATGGAAAACAGAGTCGGAGCCCCAGAATGCGTTTTTAGCCAAATACCGTGATTGTTAGTATACGATTTCGGCTAAATTATTGGAAAAATTAACCCGAAATACTTTTCCTTAATTTTTAGCAAAAACACTCAAAAAAATATATATTCAACACCAAAAATATTGGACGACTTTGAAATCCAATGTGACTTAGATTTGTTTACCTGAATAAAGATATTTCAATGAGTTTTGGCGCCAAAATTCTTGCAAAACTGAGACGGGTCCCGGAACGCGTTTTTAGCCAAATATCATGATGGTTAGAACACGATTTCGGCTAAATTTTTGCAAAAATTGACCCGAAATATTTTTCCTTAATTTTTTGCCAAAACACACATAAAAATATACAATTCAACAAGAAAATATTGGACGGATTTTCACGTTTCTAATATCATTTTCCCTATTTTTTCAGAATTAATTTCTAATTCTATCGAAATCGGTTTATGATGCTCGTAAAAACAAATCCTCAAATCCAATGTGGCTGAGATTTGGTTAGCTGAATAGAGATATTTCAAGGAGTCTTAGCGCCAAAAATCATGCAAAACTAAGTCGGGTCCCTGAAACGTGTTTTTAGCCAAATCTCATGATGGTTAGTATACGATTTCGTCTAAAATTTTGTAAAAATTGATCTAAAATATTTTTTGCTCAAGTTTTGACAAAATACTCATATAAATATAGATAATTCAACGGTGAAAATATTGGATGACTTTTGCAAAAATTGACCCGAAACATTTTCCTTAATTTTTGGCCAAGACACTCATAAAAATATATAATTAAACACCAAAAATATTAGATGGCTCTTTACGCTTCTAATATCATTTTTCTTTTTCTTTTTTCTAATTTAATTTCTAATTCTATCAAAATCGGTTTCTGATTCTCGTAAAAACAAATCATTAAATCCAATGTGACAGAGATTTGGTTTGCTAAATAGAGATATTTCAATGAGTCTTGGCGCCAAAAATGCAAAACTGAGTTGGAGCCCCGGAACGCAATTTTAGCCAAATACCGTGATGGTTAGTATACGATTTCGGCTAAATTTTTGCAAAAATTACCCCAAAATCCTTCACCTTAATTTTTGGCCAAAACACTCATAAAAATATACAATTCGACACCAAAAATATTGGACGGATTTTCAGGCTTTTTTTTTTGGTAACAGATTTTCACGCTTCTAATAACACTTTCCCTATTTTTTTTCCTGAATTAATTTATAATTCAATCGAAATCGGTTTCCGATGCTCGTAAGAACAAATCCTTAAATCCAATGTGGCTTAGATTTAATTAGCTGAATAGAGATATTTCAATGAGTCTTGATGCAAAAAATGAAGCAAAATTGAGACGGGGCCGTAGAACGCAATTTTAGCCAAATATCGTGATGGTTAGTATACAATTTCGGCTAAATTTTTACAAAAATTGACCCGAAATATTTTTCCTTAATTTTTTACAAAAACACTCATAAAAATATATAATTTAACGTCAAAAATATTGGACGAATTTTCACGCTTCTAATATCATTCTCCCTACTTTTTTTGAATTAATTTCTAATCTAATCGAAATCGGTTTAAGATGCTCGTAAAAAAAATCCTTAAATCCAATGTGGCTAAGATTTGGTTAGCTGAATAAAGATATTTGAATGAGTCTTGGCACCTTAAACCAGACAAAACTAAACCGGGGTCCCGGAACGCTTTTTTACCCAAATACCGTGATGGTTAGTACACGATTTCGGCTAAAATTTTGTAAAAATTGATTTGAATATTTCCTTAATTTTGGGCTAAAACACTTATAAAAATATATAATTCAACGCCAAAAATATTGGACAACTTTTCACGCTTCTAATATCATTCTCCCTATTTTTTCTTAATTAATTTCTACTTTAATTGAAATCGATTTATGATGCTCGTAAAAACAAATCCTTAAATCTAATGTGGATGAGATTTGGTTAGCTGAATAGAGATATTTCAATGAGTCTTGACGCCAAAAACCAGAAAAAACTGAACCGGGGTCCCGTAATGCTTTTTTAGCCAAATCTCGTGATATTGCTTAGTACACGAGTTCGGCTAAAATTTGATAAAAATTGATCTGAAAATTTTTCTGCTCAATTTTTCACAAAAACACTCATAAAAATAAAGATAATTCAACGGCGAAAATATTGGACGTCTTTTTAAGCTTCCAATATCGTTTTACTATTTTTTCTAAATTAATTTCTAATTCAATCGAAATCGGTTTTTGATGCTCGTAAAACAAATCCTTAGATCCAGTTTGGCTGAGATTTTTTTAGCTGAATAGAGATATTTCAATGAGTCTTGGCACCAATAATCATCCAAAACAGGGGAGGAGCCCCACAACGTGTTTTTGGACAAATACCATAATGGTTAGTACACGATTTCGGCTAAATTTTTGAAAAAATTGACCCGAAATAATTTTTGTTAATTTTTAGCCAAAACACTCATAAAAATAGATAATTCAACACCAAAAATATTAGACGGCTTTTCACGCTTCTAATATCATTTTTCCTATTTTTTTTTTAAATTAATTTCTAATTCAATTAAAAGCGGTTTCCGATGCTTGTAAAAACAAATCCTGATATCCAATGTGCCTGAGTTTTGGTTTCCTGAATAAAGATATTTCAATGAGTCTTGGCGCCAAAAATCATGCAAAATTGAGTCGGAGCCCCGAAACGCGTTTTTAGCCAAATACCATGATGGTTAGTATATGATTTCAGGTTAATTTTTGCAAAAATTGACCCGAAATTCTTTTCCTTAATTTTTGGCCAAAACAATCAAAAAAATATATAATGCTCGTAAGAACAAATCTTTAAATCCAATGTGGCTTTGATTTGGTTAGCTGAATAGAAATATTTCAATGAGTCTTGGGGCAAAAAATCATGCAAAACTGAGTTGGGGCCCTGAAACACATTTTTAGCCAAATATCGTGATGGTTATTACACAATTTCTGCTAAATTTTTGCAAAAATTGACCTGAAATATTTTTCCTTAATTTTTGGCCAAAATACTCACAATAATATATAATTCAAAGCCAAAAATAATGGACGACTTCTCACGCTTCTAATATCATTCTCAATATTTTTTCTAAATTAATTTCTAATTTAATCGAAGCCGGTTTTTGATGCTCGTATAAAGAAATCCTTAAATCCAATGTTGCTGAGATTTGATTAGCGGAATAGAGATATTTTAAAGAGTTTTGGCGCCAAAAACCAGACAAAATTTATCGGGGTCCCAAAATACTTTTTTAGCCAAATACCGTGATGGTTAGTACACGATTTCGGATCAAATTTTGTAAAAATTGATTTGAAATATTTTCCCTCAATTTTTGGCAAAAATACTCATAAAAAATAGATAATTCAACGGCGAAAATATTCGACGACTTTTCACGGTTCTAATATCGTTTTCCTATTTTTCTGAATTAATTTCTAATTCAATCGAAATCGATTTTTGATGCTCGTAAAAACAAATCGTCAAATCCAATGTGGCTGAGATTTGGTTAGCTAAATAGAGATATTTCAATGAGTCTTGGCACAAAAAATCATGCATAACTGAGTCGGGGTCCCGGAACGCGTTTTTAGCCGAATATCATGATGGTTAGTACACGATTTCGACGAAATTTTTGCAAAAATTGACCCAAAATATTATTCCTTAATTTTTCCAAATAAATCATAAAAATATATAATTCAACGCCAAAAATATTGTACAGCTTTTCACGCATCTAATATCGTTTTCCTTAGTTTTTTCTAAATCGGTTTCTGATGCTCATAAAAACAAATCGGTTTCTATGAGTCTTGGTGTCAAAAATCATGCCAAACTAAGTCGGGGCCCCGGATTGCGTTTTTAACCAAACACATTGATGGTTAGTATAAGATTTCTGCTAAATTTTTTCCAAAATTGACTCGAAATATGTTTCCTTAATTTTTGGCCAAAATACTCATAAAAATATATAATTCAATCCCAAAAATATTGGACGTGTTTTCACGCTTCTAATATCATTTTCCGTATTTTTTTCTGAATTAATTTCTACTTCAATCGAAATTGGTTTATGATGCTCGTAAAAACAAATTCTTAAATACAATGTGGCTAAAATTTGGTTAGTTGAATAGAGATATTTCAATGAGTTTTGGCACCAAAAATCATGCAAAACTGAGCTGGGGCCCCGGAACGCTTTTTTAGCCAAATACCATGATGGTGCTCGGATACTGGTGAATTAGGCTTATTTGGGTCGTGTTATAAATTCGCTAGCTAAGCTTATTGACGGTCGGGGTGAAATTTCAGCTTCTGAATCTCGGTTAATTGATTCTCCCGCCCCAAGTATCATTTCGAGATGTTCCACGGATACGATTCTCAATCAGCAAAGGCAAAATTTAATATATGTTTATGTAGCTATTGATCAAAAAGCATCTTCTGTAGCTCAGGTAATGACAGCTTTACAAGAAAGAGGAGCGATGTAGTACACACTATTGTGGTAGTATACGATTTCGCCTAAATTATTGTAAAAATTGACCCAAAATATTTTTCCACAACTTTTTCCCAAAATACTCATAAAAAATATATAACTCAACACCAAAACGATTGGACGGCTTTTCATGCTTCTAATATTGTTTTTCCTATTTTTTAAAAATAATTTCTAATTAAATCGAAATCGGTTAATGATGGTCATAAGAATAAATCCTTAAATCCAATATGGCTGAGATTTACTTAGCTAAATAGAGATATTCCAATGAGTCGTGACGCAAAAAATCATGCAAAACTAAGCCGGGGCCCCAGAATGCGTTTTTAGCCAAATACCGTAACATACACGATTTCGGTTAAATTTTTGCAAAAAATGACCCGAAATATTTTTCCACAATTTTTGTCGAAAATACTCATAAAAAGTAGATAATTCAATGCCAAATATATTGGAGACCTTTTCACACTTCAAATATCGTTTTCCATTTTTTTTTTCTGAATTAATTTTTAATTTAATCGAAACCGGTTTTTGATGGTCGTCAAAACAAATCCTTAAATCCAATATGCCTGAAATTTGGTTATCCGAGTAGAGATATTTCAACGAGTTTTGGCGCAAAAAATCATGCAAAACTGAGTCGTGGCTGCAGAACCCATTTTTAACCAAATACCGTGATGGTTAATACACGATTTGGGCTAATTTTTTGCAAATTGACCCGGAATATTTATCATCAATTTTTAGCGACAATACTCATAAAAAGTATATAATTCAACGCCAAAAATATTGGAGGGCTTTTCACGATTCTAATATCGTTTTCCTTATCTTTTCTGAATTAATTTCTAATTCAATCGAAAATCGGTTTCCGATGGTCGCAAAAACATTCCTAAATCCAATGTGACAGAGATTTGGTTAGCTGAATAGAAATATTTCAATGAGTCTTGGGCAAAAAATCATGCAAAACTGAGTCATAGCCCCGGAACGCGTTTTTAGCTAAATATCGTGATGGTTAGTACACAATTTCTGCTAAATTTTTGCAAAAATTGACCTGAAATATTTTTCCTTAATTTTTGGCCAAAATACTCAAAATAATATATAATTCAATGCCAAAAATATTGGACGACTTCTCACGCTTCTAATATCATTCTCAATATTTTTTCTGAATTAATTTCTAATTTAATCGACACTTGTTTATGATGTTCGTAAAAACAAATCCTTAAATCCAATGTGGCTAAGATTTGATTAGCGGAATAGAGATATTTTAATGAGTCTTGACGCCAAAAACAAGACAAAACTGACCGGGGTCCCGGAACGCTTTGTTAGCCAAATACCGTGATGGTTAGTACATGATTTCGGCTAAAATTTTGTAAAAATTGATTTGAAATATTTTTCCTCAATTTTTGGCAAAAATACTCATAAAAAATAGATAATTCAACGGCGAAAATATTCGACGACTTTTCACGCTTCTAATATTGTTTTCCTATTTTTTCCGAATTAATTTCTAATTCAATCGAAACCGGTTTTTGATGCTCGTAAAAACAAATCCTCAAATCCAATGTGGCTGAGATTTTGTTAGCTAAATATAGTTATTTCGATGAGTTTTGGCACAAAAAATCATGCAAAACTGAGTTGGTGCCCCGGAACACGTTTTTAGCCAAATATCGTGATGGTTAGTATACGATTTCGACTAAATTTTTACAAAAATTGATCTGAAATATTATTCCTTAATTTTTGGCCAAAAAAATCATAAAAATATATAATTTAATGCCAAAAATATTGTACAGCTTTTCACGCATCTAATATCGTTTTCCCTATTTTTTCTGAATTAATTTTAATTCAATCGAAATCGGTTTCTGATGCTCGTAAAAACAAATCCTTAAGTCCAATGTGGCTCTGATTGGTTAGCTAAATAGAGATATTTCTATGAGTCTTGGTGCCAAAAATCATGCAAAACAGAGTCAGGGCCCCTGATCGCGATTTTAGCCAAACACCTTGATGGTTAGTATACGATTTCGGCTAAATTTTTGCCAAAATTGACCCGAAATATGTTTCCTTAATTTTTGACCAAAATACTCATAAGAATATAGAACTCAATGCCAAAAATATTGGACGTGTTTTCATGCTTCTAATATCCTTTTCCGTATTTTTTCTGAATTAATTTCTACTTCTATCCAAATCGGTTTATGATGCTCGTAAAAACAAATCCTTAAATACAATGTGGCTAAAATTTGGTTAGTTGAATAGAGATATTTCAATGAGTTTTGGCACCAAAAATCATGCAAAACTGAGCCGGGACCCCGGAACGCTTTTTTAGCCAAATACCATGATGGTGCTCGGATACTGGTGAGTTAGGCTTATTTGGGTCGTGTTATAAATTCCCTGACTAAGCTTATTGACGGTCGAGGTGAAATTTCAGCTTCTGAATCTCGGTTAATTGAATCTCCCGCCCCAGGTATCATTTTGAGACGTTTCGTTTATGAGCCTCTTAAAACAGGCCTTATTGCTATTGATTCGATGATCCCTGTAAGTGTGGTCAACGAGAATTAATTATTTGGGATAGTCAGATCGGTAAAACAGCAGTAGCCACTGATACGATTCTCAATCAGCAAGGGAAAAATTCAATGTGTTTATGTAGTTATTGGTCAAAAAGCATATTCTGTGGCACAGGTAATGACAGCTTTACAAGATAGAGGAGCGATGGAACACTATTGTGGTAGTATACGATTTCGCCTAAATTATTGCAAAAATTGACCCGAAATATTTTTCCACATCTTTTTCCCAAAATACTCATCAAAAATATAAAACTCAATACCAAAAAGATTGGACGGCTTTTCATGCTTTTAATTTTGTTTTAAATAATTTCTATTTAAATCGAAATCGGTTTATGATGGTCGTAAGAATAAATCCTTAAATCCAATGTGGCTAAGATTTGCTTAGCTGAATAGAGATATTCCAATGATTCATGATGCCAAAAATCATGCAAAACTGAGTCGGGACCCCAGAACGCGTTTTTAGCCAAATACCGTAACGTACACGATTTTGGCTAAATTTTTGCAAAAATTGACCAGAAATATTTTTCCATATTTTTTGGCGAAAATACTCATAAAAAGTAGATAATTCAACGCCAAATATATTGGAGAGCTTTTCACACTTCTAATATCGTTTTCCATTTTTTTCTGAATTAATTTTTAATTTAATCGAAATCGGTTTCTGATGGTCGTAAAAACAAATCCTTGAATCCAATGTGCCTGAGATTTGGTTATCTAAGTAGAGATATTTCAACGAGTCTTGGCGCAAAAAATCATGCAAAACTTAGTCGGGGCCGCGGAACCCGTTTTTATCCAAATACCGTGATGGTTAGTACACGATTTGAGCTAATTTTTTGCAAATTGACCCGAAATAGTTATCCTCAATTTTTAGTGAAAAATACTCATAAAAATTATATAATTCAACACCAAAAATATTGGAGGGCTTTTCACGCTTCTAATATTGTTTTCCCTATTTTTTCTGAATTAATTTCTAATTCAATCGAAAATCGGTTTCCGATGGTCGTAAAAACAAATCCTTAAATCCAATGTGGCTGAGATTTGGTTATCTGAGTAGAGATATTTTAATGAGTTTTGCCGCCGAAAATCATGCAAAACTGAGCCGGGGCCCTGGAACGCGTTTTTAGCCAAATATTGTGATGTTAGTACACGATTTCGACTAACTTTTTTGATAAAATTTAGCCGAAATATTTTTCAACAACATTTTGGCCAAAATACTCAGAAAAAATATATAATTCAATGCCAAAAATATTGGACGGCTTTTCACGCTTCTAATATTGTTTTCCCTATTTTTTCCGAATTAATTTCTAATTAAATTGAAATTGGTTTCTGATGCTTGTAAGAACAAATCCTTAAATCCAATGTGGTTGAGATTTGCTTAGCTGAATAGAGATATTCAATGAGTGTTTGCGCAAAAAATCATGCAAAATTGAGTAGGGGCCCCAGAACCCGTTTTTAGACAAATACATGATTTCGGCTAAAATTTTGTAAAAATTGACCCGAAATATTTTTCCTCAATTTTTGGCCAAAATACTCATAAAAATATATACTTCAACGGCAAAAATGTTGGACGGCTTTTCACACTTTTAACATCGTTTTCCCTATTTTTTCTGAATTAATTTCTAATTCAATCGAAATCGATTTCTGATGCTCGTAAAAACAAACCCTTAAAATCTAATGTGGCTGAGATTTGATTAGCTAAATGGAGATATTTAAATGAGTCTTGGTGCCATAAATCATACAAAATTGAGTCAAGGCCCCGGAACGCGTTTTTAAAATTTTACAAGAATTGAGCTGAATGATTTTTCCTTTATTTCGGCCCACAATACTCATAAAAAAGAACCACTACTTAGGGTTGTTGTTAGCTTGGGAGGAAGGTTTTCGCCATGTGGTTTTTGAACTGGATGTGAAGGTTGTTCTTGACCTTATTTCTTCTGTTGGTTTCTCTTTCCACCCTCTTGGAGCCCTTATTTAGGTTGTTAGGGAGATGCTTAAATGGGAGTGGAATTGCTCATGTCAACACACATTGCGTGAGGGAAATTTTTGTGCGGACTTGCTTTCCAAGATGGGGTGTGTTGGATCAAGAGTATGAGATGTATCGTTGGTCACTCGAGCAAATCTTTCAGATGTTGGAAGTGATACGAGAGGGGTTGTCTACCCAAGGACTTCACTTTAATTTAACCATGTTTTACTTTCGGTTTTAACCAAAAAAATTTTTGTCAATTTTTTGGTTAATTGTCAAAAGTTTTTGAGAGTTTGTGTCGAGCCTAGCAAACTTGTTTGTGGAGAATAAAATAGGCTTTGGTTATAATCATGGTTTTAAAAATCGGACCGGTCGGTCCAATCGATTGAACCGAGTACCAGAGGCCTCTCCGGTTCGGACAATATACCAAGTTTCCGGTCTGTTAAAAAGTCAATAATCGGATTTTGAACTAGACCGATTTTTTCAGACATGTTGACTTAAATTTAGAATTTAAAATTTTGAAAGATTTGTAAGTAGTGGGATTTGAACTCATAACATAGAAAAAATATTATAAACTATTTAACCATTTTACCAAAATGTTTTTTATGTCATTGTTATGCAACAATTAATATTTATTATATATAAAAATCTTGTTTTGAGTGTCCTTACCAGACCGGATCAGTGAGTGAATTCGATTGAACCAGTCAGACCGTCGATGGAAACCTTCACCGGTTTTATGATCCGATTTTAAAAACCTTTGTTATAATAAACAAATATTACTACTATAACTATTGATTTAGGAAGGCCCAGTTAGTGGTTGTGAGTTGTGACTGTGAGAGGAGACTGGACTGGAGAGATGAGGTTTACGTAGCAAGGTCTGAATCTGAACTCTGAAGAAGAATGGAGGAACAAAAAAGATGATTCCTGATCCTCTCTCTCCACTTATTCTATGATATATCCAACTCCACAACAAAATACCTATCAAGCTTCACAATAATGGTGAGACATCAAATCCGAAGAATGTCATCTCCCTCTCCTCACCAAGTCCAACCTTTCTTCTCCATTTCAACATCAACTTCAACACCATGGTACTCTGCCCACCGATTAGAGCAAGAGGTAGACCCGATTCTCACCACGCTATCTCACGCAATTAGAACCTCCCAAACGAAGCCCCTCGAATTCTCTCTCAAAAATCTCCTCCCTTCCCTCACTCCCTCTCATGTTATCTCCCTCATCTCCCTCAATCCTTATTCTCTGCCCCCGCACTCCCTCCTCTCCTTCTTTCGCTTCCTTTCTTCCCACCCCTCTTTCCGCCACACGCTTCACTCCTATTCCGCCATGGCCCATTTCCTTGTTGCCCATCAAATGTTCCCTCAAGCTCACTCTCTTCTCCACTTTCTAGTCTCTCGTAAAGGAAAAGGCTCCGCTTCCTCCGTTTTCACTTCCATTATCGAAACGAAAGGTACCCATCCTTCTAACTTTGTTTTTGATTCTTTAATGACTGCGTATACGGAAATGGGTTTCGTTTCTGATGCTATTCAGTGCTTTAGGTTGGTAAGAAAGCATAATTTTAAATTACCATTTCGGGGTTGTAAGTATTTGCTTGATAGATTGATGAAGATAACTTCTCCACTCATAAGTTTGGGATTTTATATGGAAATTTTGGAATATGGGTATCCGCCAAATGTGTACGACTTCAATATTTTGATGCATAAATTGTGTAGAGAAGGTCAAATTAAAGATGCCCAAATGGTGTTTGATGAAATTGGGAAGAGAGGTTTGCGGGCTACGGTTGTCAGTTTCAATACTTTGATTAACGGATATTGTAAAGCGAGGAATCTAGGAGAAGGGTTTCGATTGAAAAGTGTTATGGAAGCTAGTGGACTCCGTCCTGATGTTTTTACTTACAGTGTTTTGATTAATGGGTTGTGTAAGGAGAGTAGGTTGGATGATGCCAATGGGATGCTTGAAGAGATGTGTAACAGAGGGTTGGTTCCAAATGATGTTACTTTCACTACCTTAATTGATGGACAGTGCAGAAATGGAAGAATCGATCTAGCCATGGAGACGTATCACCGGATTTTGACAAAGGGCTCGAAGCCTGATTTGGTTATGTACAATGCTCTTATCAATGGACTTTGCAAGGCTGGGGATCTTAAACAGGCAAAGAAGCTTATCGTTGAGATGAGATTGAGAGGTTTAAATCCGGACAAGTTCACCTACACGACACTTATTGATGGATTTTGTAAGGAGGGAAATATGGAGTTGGCAATGGAGGTTAGAGAGGAAATGGTTAAGCAAGGAATTAAGCTTGATAATGTGGCTTTCACAGCCCTTATTTCTGGGTTATGTAGAGAGGGAAGAGTCATGGATGCTGAAAGAGCATTGAGGGAGATGTTAAAAGCTGGTATGAAACCAGATGATGCTATGTATACTATGATGATTGATGGATTTTGTAAGAAAGGTGATGTTAAAATGGGTTTTAAGTTGTTTAAGGAGATGCAGAGGGATGGCCATGAGCCTAATGTTGTAACCTATAATGCACTTATGAATGGACTTTGCAAACTGGGGCAAACAAAGAATGCTAATATGCTGTTAGAAGCTATGCTTAATGCGGGGGTGGTTCCAGATGACATTACATACAACATTCTATTAGATGCTCACTGCAAGAAGGGAAATCCAAAAGATTTGGACAAATTTAAAAGTGAGATGGGGCTTGTAGCAGATTATTCTTCTTATAAGTCACTAATTAGTGAGATTGGTGGAACTTCAAAACATCGCCCAAAGAGATGACATATCTGAGAGCAGTTTGCTAATTGTATATTGTTTGAAGATGAGCTGATAGATATGAATTCTGTTTTGTTCTACAAAATTATGGACTTCAATTGTACATATAGATCAGCTGGGTTCATTTAGATCTAACCTTTTTTCATTTTGGACTTAATAAAAGAACTTTAGTTGTTGAGCTCGGTAGAGTATGCCGTAATTAAGAGGTCATTCAATTACTTAGAAAACACCATTACATTGTAAACATAAATTCAATTAGTAAAGCTCACAGAAGGATGGATCATCAAACTCACACCACAGGCATTCAGAGATGTATCTAAAGAGCATAAAACCCAAATATTTAAAACAGAAGCAGATCAACCAAGTGGAATTGCTTGCTTAATCATCATTCTCCTGTTTGAAGGAAATTGGGGGTCGATAAGTGGCTCGAAGGACGTCAATGAGGAGATAAGATTGTGACCAAATAAAGAAGATAACTGGAAGCGCAGCCAATACAGTGACCGGAATTAGAGTGGACTTTTTAATCACCAACTTAGGACCAGGGACTGCATCCATAAGCATAATCAATGCGGAGCTAGAGGCTACCAACATGGCAGCTATCGAAAGAATTAAGGTTATGATACCCAAAAGCAACCTGTTTGGCAAGGCGCTAAGAAAATCATTTTCTGCATAGCGGGAAGTCAGAATTCGCACAAATAACAGCAATGAAAAAGAAGAAGAGAAGAGTGCAGCTGTATCTGCCACAACGAAGACTTTGAAGACAGTTTCGTTCCGAAAGTTTGGGATTCCTTTCTCGACATTTCCTGGAACAGCAATTATTGCAGCAAATACCATGGCAACGATTAGGGCATCCACAACCATACATGAAGAAGCAGTGTCTCTCATCCATTTTTCTCCATCCTCGATCAACTTCTTATGTTCATCTTCAAACACTTCTCTTGGAGTTTTGTTCTCGCTATTTCGTTGCTCCTTGAGCAATGGATGGACCACACTTTCCACTGCCTGTCGGAGAAAACATAAGTCATTTGCCAAGTACTAATATCTTAATTAATTAGGAGCTAGCTAGATTGATCTGTTACCTTGAACCATTGCATCTCTAACTGCATTTTCAAAGCAGCACCATTAATATGCCTTGAAGGAACACACCTTCCAGCCAAATGCAGAATGTTATTTTCCCTGTCTAAGATTGGAAAAGTTGGTACCCATTTTTGGGATAGACACCTTTTTAAATACAAATTGAAAACCTTGTGTCGGCGATTTAAAACTGCAAGCTGAAATATATTATAGTTTTTGGGGTTATGGAACATTGTTGCAGCTGGGTATACTGTTAAAATCTCTTCCACTATCTCTGCAATCCCCAAAGTTGCAGCTCTCAAAACTGGTTGTTTTAATGCTATCTTGGCATCTTCGAACGTCCAGATAACACCACTGCACACTAAGTGGACCACTTGACGAGCTTGATCACTCTTTATCTTGGTTTCATAAACGTATCGGACGCCTGAAGGTACAAGCACAACTGCAATTCAAGATAAGTGTTTATGTTAAAACTGGTTTCATATATAAATTTCCTAGTTTAATTTAATTTAATAATGGCGAGAGAAATTATACACTTGTCAAGCCAAGAAAAGGCTTTTCGTCTACACTTGTTTAAGAAATGATCCTTCTGATTCTGATGATCTTCCTCATATCTATTAGAAATATTAATGCACAAGCAATCATCATTCATGGTCTGAGACGAAGGAAGGGTAAATTTGTTTGTCCTAAAAATGCCTGCAAATTAAGATTAAATGATTAAGAAAAAAAAGTTGAATTCCCAAAACAATCATATAATTAATTTAATGAAATGGGGCATCAAGAAATTATTGTGTGATTAATTTGATTTGCTAATATACAATGGGATGTCGATGTTCATGTTTGCAAAGATAAGATAAGATAGTATTAAGAAAATACTCTGCCCTAGACAAAGATAAACAGAGCAAAACATGTACATGTGTGTATGGCAGACGTACCTTTATAGATGAAGCGTTCCCAAAGTCCAAAGTTGCATCCGCTTTCAAATGCAAGAGGTTTTTCGGCTAATATTTTTAGAATGTTTCCCCTGTGTTTGAAATCATCCCGACCTAATTTCGGATAGCTGTTTAGCAAAGAAACAGTTAAACCTGTCGATGCATGCAGATGAGTGGTTAATTAATTAGACATTTAACTGATGAATCTATTGTTTTGTTTATGATATCAACATAACTAAAGTCGATGTTAAGGATGATGAGTTTTGGTTACCATATAGATTAGCAGCTAGGAGATTCTCAACAATACTAGCACCAATGAAGCCGGAGAAGAGTCTGTCAATATCCTGCTCTTTTAACTTTGCTTGACCCACATTTAACATACGTTTAAAGGTTTCCTCGTGCCTAGCCTTGGCAGCAAGATGAAACGGACTTTCTTTTCTAAAGTTAAATTTCTTGAGCAAGTCTGGCTTCTTCTGGGCTATCATCTCCGCAGCTTCCGCGTTTCCCACGGAGGCCGCAACACTCAGAGGCGTGTTTCCGCGGTAGTCGGTTTTTTCAACTACTGAAGGTCCGCCTTCTTCTTCAATGTCCTTGATGATTTCCTTTACAAGCCAAAGGGCATCCTTCCAATTCACCAAAATATGCAAAATGGTCTCGTAAAACTCTGTTATTGGAGCTGTAATTGCGTCAGGCTGCTTATCAAGTTGCCTTTTCACATCTTCCCATCTTTCATCTTTCACTGCCTTCCAAAGCTCCGCATATCGACCAAGATCCAGTTCCCCCTCTTTTTCCTTCTTATTCTCCATTAGATTCCTAATAGTTACTATATATATACCACACAAAATTAGCTAGCTAGGTTATAATTTATATACCACTTTAAAACTTACACTATCAAGTACTCCATATCGTACGAGTGAGACAGCTAAAATATATAGTAGCTATGTACTATTGATAGACCATTAAGATTTACATGTGAATAACACATCTCACTTGCAAAAAAAAAAAAAACAAATGGAATGTCAAGATTGGTGTATATATACATGGATATGGGTTACTTACCTTCTGCATTTTTGGCTTTTTTCTTGTCAGCCTTGGGTTTATTTGGCTGACCATTAACATCGTCAGGTTGGATTTTTCCCTCGGATTGATGATTCCTAACTGGCGTCTTTTGTGGTGGATGGTCCATTATTGGCGGTAATGACAAACTTGCCAATCCTTGGACTAGTTGATTTATCTAGGAAAGACTAACAAGTTCATATGGAACTTACACAAACTTTACCAAGGCTCACAAATTTATAAGCAAATTTCACCATGTATTCACCTTCACCACATAAAAAAAATGTTTTCCCAATGTTTTACTAATTTTAATTAACTAAGCTCCATTTCTTTGTCATTTCGGTGGGTTGGTATATGGCTGACTTAACTTTATTTTACCTAATACCTTGACTTCACTTTATTGGCCAATATGGTCATTATTAATTATATCAAATTAAAAATGACCATTATTGACCCCATTAATTAATTATATAATTGACCAATAATGGTCATTTTTAATTACCAATTTTGGTTAATTAGGACGTTTTACCAAATAACAAAAGCTTCACATACAATAGAAATCACCGAGGCTTAATCAAATAGCACTATATATTATACATACAACAAATGTTGTAAAACCCGACCCAACCCAAAATCCGATGGGGGTGTTGGTTCACGGGTCAATTGAACTGTCCGAGTCAACCCATCGAGTCAAAATAAGTTATTTTTTATTTAAAATATTAGTTTTCTATAAGATAAATATTAAATATAGTAAATATATAACAAAAAAATGAGTTTGAAGAAGTGGCAAAGGTATATATATTTTCAAAACAGATATAATGAGTTCAAAATCCACCACTCACAAACATTTTCCAACATTTTTTAAAATATAAAACTGGCTCAACCGGTCCGGATCTGGGCTAACTGTTGGGTTTTTCGAGTTTTGACCGGGCTAATATGCCCCCGAGTGACACCCCCTCTCCGGCCCGGAGAGACCATTGGGTCTCGGGCTAGCCGGGTCTAACAACACTGCATACAACTAATCCGAAGTCAAGCCGCATTAGACTTCAAGTGAGGGAAAGCTCTGGAAGTCAAGCCGCATTAGACTTCAAGTGAGTGAAAGCTCTGGTTTTACTGTTTTTACTTCATTATTTCATTAACAATATTTCCAAATTGTATTTTGTTTGACAGGATTCTTTGTTTGCCACGTCGTAACAACTTGCAACAGAACACTTATAAGGATTTGACTCCTCTCCAGTCTATAAAATAGACTTGAGAGGCCAGTCCATATGTGATTTTGTCATTTGTCTTTTATTAAATTTAACAGTTGTAACTTATTATAACTGGTTTCATGTGTTTCACAAGTAATAAAGGATCTGAATTGGAGATCTACCATGTCTGATGATATCAATGCACTTATAAGAAATGATACGTGGCAGCTTTTTCCTCCCTCTCCTATACAAAATCTTGTCGGGTGTAAATGGGTATATCGAATCAAGCGAAATCCAGTCAACACTGTTGCAATTAAACAAGTCTAAAACAATAAACAAGAATAAGAAGATTTTACGTGGTTCGATCAATTTGATCTACGTCCACGGGCAGAGAGAGATTCTTATTAATTTGAGAGAAAACGGTACATCAAGAATACAAGATCTAGACCCCTTATATAAACATAGGGTACTTAGTCCCTATTAGGACTAGGAGAACTAATCCATACCGCGGGGGGCCGAAGCCCCCCGCACCCCCAACGCATGTTCTGCGTCTTCCCTCCGCTTCCATCACAAACCTCCAAGAAAAATCCACAGAATTCGTAGCTCCACAAATATCGGGTTGGGTCACAATTCGGGTCGGGTTAACAAGAATTCCAAGCACAAATAACACTTCTCCACCTTGACTTGAATTCTAGATAACCCAATCAAAATATCTACACCTTGACTTAAGTTTACCAAATCACCAAAATAAGCCAAGCTTCCCTCTCTACCAATCGAGCCCCTAAAGGCTTCATGCTATGCGAACATTTACCAAGTCCAAGCTATGCTTGAACTTATCAGTTGTCAATGGCTTCGTCAACATGTTTGCAGGATTATCAACTGTAGGAATCTTCTCTATAGTGGCCACCTTATTATCCAAAGCATCACGAATAAAATTCAATCTAGCATCAATATGCTTCGATCTTTCATGATACACAGGGTTTTTCGCCAAACTCAAAGCACTTTGACCATCATAATAAATAACATGCTTCGAAACATTCAAACCCAAACTATCAATAAGACCATGCAACCACATACCTTCTTTAATCTCTTCAGTCAATGACATATTTTCTGCCTCAGTAGTAGACAAAGCAACAGTTGCTTGAAAAGTTGCTTTCTAACTAATAGCACAACCATACAGGGTAAAGATATAACATTACAAAGATCTTCTTTTAATAAGGTCACCAACATAATTAGAACCAGCATAACCAATCAATCTAGAATTACCATCAGAACCATAAACCAAACAGAGATTCTTCGTTCCATTCAAATACCGCATAATCCACTTAACAGCCTCCCAATGAGTTTTACCAAGATTGCTCATAAAACCTACTAACCATACTAACAGAATGAGCTAAGTCTGGCCTAGTGCAAACCATAGCATACATCAAGCTACCTACTGCGCTAGAATATGGTATTATACTCATGCAGTTAACTTCATTATCAGAATTAGGTAGAGCACTAGCATCAAGTTTAAAATGTGCAGCTAAAGGGGTACTAACCGGTTTGGCTTTATCCATTTGAAAAGATTGCAGTACCTTTTCAATGTATTTCTGTTGAGATACATACAACAAACCTGCTTTTCTATCCCTCAAAATCTCCATACCCAAAATCTTTTTCGCTGCACCCAAATCCTTCATCTCAGTTTCACTGCTTAGCAAAGCTTTCAGGCTATTAATCTCAACCAAATCCTTGGCTGCAATCAACATGTCATCAACATATAGCAGCAAGTATATATATGAACCATCAGACAACTTCTTAGAGTACACACAGTTATCATACTGATTTCTAACAAAATCATGAAAACCATAAATGAGTCAAACCTCTTATAGCACTGTCTAGGAGACTGTTTCAAACCATACAAGGACTTCTGCAATAAGCATGCATGGTCTTCATTCTCAGAATCAATAAATCCCTCACGCTGTGACATGTAAATCTGTTCCTCTAGATTACCATGAAAAAAAGTAGTCTTAACATCTAACTGTTCTAGATAGAGATCAAGAGTACTAACCACTGCTAGAAGAACTCGAATAGTTTTGTGCTTCACAACTAGTGAGAATACCTCATTGTAGTCTATTCCCTCCTTTTGCGAAAAACTCTTAGCCACAAGTCTAGCCTTGAACCTTGCAGGTTAAACTTCGGGGATTTCCCTCTTTCCTTGTGAATACCAATTTACATCCTACTGGTCTCACTTCTTTTGGCAATGGTACAAGTTTCCATGTCTCATTCTTTGCAAGAGACTGTATCTTTTCATTCATAGCTAATAACCAATTTGCTACATTCTCACTCTTAATTGCCTCCTTATAGGATCTTGGTTCATTAGAATCAATAATTTCTGCCACTGACAAAACATATGCAATAGGATCAGTTTCACCAACATTAAAACTAATGCAATCTACATACCTTTGTGGCTTTCTGATTTCTCTTCTGGTCTTCTTTTTGCTATACTTCTTGACAACTCATCAGTTTCAGTTTTAGGTTCTTCTATAGTAACAAAAGCTGATTTCAAAGGTGGTGCATCAAATACCACTCTCTGATCAGTACCTGCAAGATCAATAAGCTCCTCTTTCTGGCTAAACATAGCAGATTCATCAAAGGTTACATCTCTGCAAATAATAAATTTGTTGTTATCAGAATGCCACAACCTATAACCTTTAACACCAGCTCCATATTCTAGAAATATGCACTTAATTGCCCTAGGCTCTAGTTTACCATCATTAACATGAGCATAAGCAGGACAACCAAATATTTTCAAGCCAGAGAAATCAGAGGGTTTATCGTACCATACCTCTTAAGGAGTCTTCAATTCAATTGCAGTTGATAGAGACCTATTCACCAAATAAGCAGCAGTAAAAACTACTTCCGCCCAGAACTTCTTCGACAAACCAACATTTAGTCGTATGCACCTAGCACGCTGCAGAAGTGTTTGGTTCATGCGTTCTGCAACCCCATTTTGTTATGGCGTTTTTCGTACAATGTGATGTCTCACCATACCCTCTTTCTTACAGAACTCATTGAATTCTTGGCCACAGAATTCCAAACCATTATCAGTTCTAAGAGTCTTGATTTGCCGACTGGTACGCTTTTCAATCATAATCTTCCACTCTTTGAACCAATCAAACACCCCATCCTTTGTTTTCAGAAAATATACCCAAACCTTCCTAGAATAATCATCAATGAAAGTCACAAAATACATGTATCTACTATGACACTCCACAGGAGTAGGACCCCACAAATCAGAATGAACATAATCAAGAATCCCCTTAGAAGTATGCTTGCCAGAACTAAACTTAACCCTACGTTGCTTGCCCAAAACACATGTTTCGTAGAATTTAAACTTTCCACATTCTAACCCATCTAAAAGACCCCTTTTGCTCAAAATTGCCAGTCCTTGCCCACTCATATGCCCCAACCTACGATGCCACAATTCTGTACGATCATTTGAATCCCCAAGAGACTCGAAACCGGTACTTCTCCTATCACTGATTTGCCTATCAGTGTGTAAACCCCGTGTTGCAATTTACCCTTCAAGATAGTCATAGCACCTTTCGAAACTTTGATCTACCCATTTTCGCCAGAATATTTGTACCCTTGTTTATCAATAGTACCTAAAGAAATCAAATTCTTCTAGAGTTCAGGAACAAGCCAAGCATCAAACGTTCTAATCGTTCCATCATGCGTTTTAATCTGCACTAAACCACTGCCATTGATACTCAAGGTTGTCTCATCACCCAATGTCACACTTCCGTTCCACTCCTTCAAAGTGGTGAACAAGTTCCTTGAAAACGTCATGTGATAAGACGCACCAGTGTCTAGAACCCATGTGTTTGCAGAGCCCCCAGTACTAACAATTAGAACATCAGTACCTACTTCATCATCTAAACTCTCCACAAGAAATGAACTCTCTTGAACAATAGTCGCAAGAGCTTTTGAATTCGATTCCTTCTTCTCACTAGAATTACTTTTCTTGCACTCTTGACATTCTTTATGCAGGTGCCCATTCTCATTAGAATGAAAGCATCGAAGCCTAGATAACCTCGATTTGGAGCGTGATCTGAACCTAGCAGTGTCGCTGTTTTTCTCCTTGTTTCTACCTCGTGTAACAATTAAACCCGCTTCTCCATCGACATCTGCCGAAACATTATTTTGCAATTCTTTCGAAAGCAAAGCGTCCTTAACATCCTTCAGAGGAATCGTGTCTCTACCATACAACATGGTATCCCAAAAATTCTAAAACGACCTAGGCAACGAACATAGGAGAATCAACGTCAAATTTTCATCTTCTATCTTGACTCAACTCCACCAAGATTAAGAACAATCTGATTGAAGTTATCAAGATGATATTTTATCAGTGTATTTTTACCATCTTGAATGTGTACAAGCGTTGCTTCTGGTATAACCGATTAGTCAATGACTTCTTCATAGACTTATCATTAAGCGCCTTCCACAAACTTGCAGCATCTTTCTCCGCGACAACCTCTCTCAAAACCTCATCAGAAAGACTCAACAAGATTACGCTATGAGCCTTCGCCATGGTTTCTTTTATCTCCTTCTCTGTTGATATTTCAGACAACATATCTTTATCAAACGCACCTGCGCAGTTTTGCTGAATCATCATCGCCTTCAACTTTGTCTTCCATAAGATGAAATCGTTCGACCCATTGTATTTCTCAATGTTGAATTTCGCTGATAAAGAAGACATCTTGAATCGCAAAACCCTAAATCCTGGAAAAACGATTTCTCAATAAACCCTTATCACGATCAAATACCAGGGACCAATCAAGAAATCCAATCTAAGCTCTAATATCAATTGTTGCGACTAAACAAGCCTAAAATAATAAATAAGAACAAGAAGATTTTACGTGGTTTCGATCAATTTGATCTACGTCCACAGGCAGAATGAGATTCTTATTAATTTAGGAGAAAACGATACATCAAGAATACAAGATATAGACCCCTTATATAAACATAGGGTACTTAGTCTCTATTAGAACTAGGAGAACTAATCCATACCGCAGGGGGCTTCGCCCCCCGCACCCCTACGCATGTTCTACGTCTTCCCTCCTCTTCCATCACATACCTCCAGGAAAAATCCACAAAATTCTTAACTCCACAAATATCTGGTCGGGTCACAATTCAGGCCGGGTTAACAGGAATATCAGGCACAAATAACAAACACCATCTCCACGTACAAAACCGAGATTGGTTTCCAAGGGGTTTCAGCAAAAGTCGGGTATAGATTTTTCTGAGACATTCAGCCCTGTGGTAAGGATTGGAAATGCAACAAATAGAAAACAATTGCCCGATCCTCAACTGAAGCCGAATACATGGGCATGGCAAGTGCTGCAGCAAAACTTGCTTGGATTCAAAATTTGATTTCCTAACTTAAGGTATCCATCTCTAATGTTAATCCTACAATCTACTCTGACAATATAGGTGCCACCTATGTCTCGGCCAACCCAGCTCTTCACTAGAAAATGAAGCACATATCCACTTTGTTAGAGACAAAGTTCGGATGGTTCTCTAAATGAAACATGTTTCTACTCATGACCAGTTAGCAGACTTACTAACAAAGCAACATTCCCGCTAGAATTTTCAGCAATTACAATCCAATATTGGTGTTTTTCTTCAACATCCACACCATCTTGACTCTTGAAGGGGCGTTTAAGGGATAAGTGACCAACTTATCCTACATTAAATCCAATATTTGATTTGTAAAGTTTGTTACATCATAAGTTTGTTATACTAAATAGCTTTATGTATTTGATTTATACCCAAACTCATGTATTGTATAAGTACCCTGTAACCAATTAATGAAGATAGATTTTCTTCCCAAATTTCATGTTCTGCTTAATTCCAGCCTTAACCGGCATTGCATATCTCTATAAAAGTCATTTAGAATCCCAGTTGTAATATTCTTTTAAACTCAAATGATCAATACTAATAAAAATCCAATCGAAGGACGGATCAAACTGACACGCATTTTGATTAGAAAAGCGCCCCATATATATATACTTAAGTTTATAATATAAACCATATTTCAAAAAAGTGTATAATATAAACCAGCAGAAATGGATGAAAAGAACGTTAAACCCAAAAAGAAATACTGATCTAAAGACTAAAAGTGGAATTGCTTAATTATCTTTTTCTTTTTGGAAGGAAGTGGAGATCGATAAGTGACCATAAGGAACTCAATGAGGAGACGAGATTGGGACTTAATAAAGTAGATAATTGGAAGCGCAGCCATTACGATGATGGGAATGAGAGTGGAGTTGGTAATCACCAACTTCGGACCAGGGACTGCATCTATAAGCATAAACAAGGCGCAGCTGGAGGCTACCAACGTGGCTGCTAATGACAGAATTAAGGTCACGGTACCCCACAGTAACTTCTCTGGCAAGTCCTTTGCAAAATGTCTTACGCCATAGCGTGCAGTGAGGAGTCGCACGAATAGCAGTAATGAAAAGGCAGAAAAGAAGAGTGCGGAAGTATTGGACACCACGAACACTTTGAACACCGTTTCCTTTCGAAAGTTTGGGACTCCATTGTCGTCCACATTTCCTGGAACAGCAATTATTGCAGCAAATACCATCGCAATGATCAGCGCATCCACAACCATACATGACGAAGCAGTTACTCTCATCCATTTTTCTGCATCTTTGCCCAATCCCTTGTGTTCTTCTTCGAACACTTCTATTGGAGTTTTGTTGTCATTGTTTCGTTGTTCCGTGAATGATGGAGGGACAACACTTTCCACTGCCTGCAGTCAGAAGAAAATTAAATTAAATAGTACATGAAAATTACGTAGACGGTAGAAGTAGCTATATATAGAAATGATCCGTACGTTACGTACCATGAACCATTGCATCTCAAATTGCATTTGCAAAGCAGCACCATTAATATGCCTTGAAGGAATACAACTTCCAGCCAAATGCAGTAAGTTATTTTTGAGGTTGTTAGACACTGGATAACTTAGCACCTTTTCTAATATGGATGGCCATTTTGTATAAAGCAAATCGAAAACCATGTATCGGCAATTTATAACTGCAACATCCAATATGTTGTATTTTTCGTGGTTATAGAACATTGTTGCGGCTGGATATACTGTTAAAATCTCTTCCACTATCTCTACAACCCCCAAAGTTGCAGCAGTAAAAGCTGCTTCTTTAAATGCTTTTCTGGCATCCTCGAACGTCCACCTAACACCACTGCACATTAAGCGGACGACTTGATGAGCTTCAGAATTCCTCATGTTGCTAGCATCAATGGCTCGGACGCTTGAAGGCACAACTGCGCATCCCATTCAACCTATTAAAATTTCTTATATATATTCAGCTTTAATTAGTTATGTAAACTAGTTTAAAGGGCGCGTTAGAGAAATTACGCTTCTGAAACATCCAAGATAAGTCTTTTTGTCTTTGCTTGTTAGAGAGATTATTGTCTTTGTCGGTAGGATTCTGATGATGACCTTCATCTCTATTATCAGGAATATCAATATTGCACGTGAGATCATCATCATGATCATTATTGGTCTGATCAGACCAAGCAAGATTACCTTCCTTCGTCCTAGAATACCCTGCAAATTAATAGTACTTTATACAAGTTGCTCCTGATCACTTGGAATATGTAGCGGTACTGGTGTTTCAAAAGAAAGGTCCAAATGCTTATCAAATACCATATCTATGATCTACTATACCAATATATGATTTAATTTTGACCCCTGTATATGAAATAATAGTTCTTGAACTTTCCAAATTGTTAATTGCACGCCGGAACTTGTTAAACAGATATAAGTTAGCCATTTTGAATGGAAATTAATTAAATTACCTTAACAATATGACGGAAATTAGTCATTTTTTTACGAAAATTGGTATGGTTCCAATAAATTTCGTTTAATTTTTCCATCCAATTATTAACGAAATTTAACCAATTTCCTTTGAAAATAATGGCTAATTTGTCCATTTCTTACAAAGTTCAGGTGTACAAACAATTTTAGAAGTTTAAAAACTAATTTATATTTTTTTACAAGTTTAGGGGGCCAAAATATCTATGAACCCATAATTTTATATATACAAGTCTTTACTTCCACGTGTGTTGCACGTAATCCATCACGTTTATTTTAACTCAAAATTAAAATAATAATTGAAATCAATTATAAGTCAAAGAAAATAATTACATGTTACTTTTCTTTTATTTTTAAAAACTTTAAATTCTTATTACACACATCAATATATTAAAATACTACCTTTTAACTTAATTAGTTTTTTGAAAAATATGAATAATTAGTTATTAGCCAATTTATTTTAACTTTTAAATTTCAAAGTAACGATAATAATACTTTAATTAGTTTATATTATAATCGGGTTGTGTCCAGAACTACAAAATGTCTCAAATTTTTTCAAATTAAAATGGTAAAAATATAAAATTTATAAATTCAATTCAATAAAAAGAGTTTCTATTGAATTTAATTAAATAAAAATATAGTTTTTAGTAGAATAAAACTGTAAAAGTTTTTTTTGCAACAGTAAAACTGTAAAAGTTTAAACAATGTTATTTAAGAAATATATGTAAAAATTCTAATAACATAGTAATAAAACTGTAAAAGTTTTTTTTTGGCAACAGTAAATATTGAATTTAATTAAATAAAAATATAAGTAGAATGTTACTGTAAAAGTTTAAACAATGTTATTTAATAAATATATGCAAAATTCTAATAAATATATAGAGTTAATTAAATAAAGTAAAAATATTTTATATAAAACAGTAAAAGGGTAAAAATAAAATATTTATAAATTTAATTAAATAAAAATAGAACTTTGAGTTGAGTAAAATTATAAAATTTTAAACAATGGCATTTAAGAAATATATTCGAAAATAATGGTATAATAGTCGATTCAAAAGTTTACAAAACTCGTACTTTTATATATAGTATAGATGTGTGTAGCAGATCTACTCGATCGGTACGGTATTATTATATTATTATAGATAGTCTTATATTTGATATTTGAATATCTATACTAATCATAAAGGAAAGTTAGTTCTTCTAAAAAAAATTCAAAACAAAATGAAAACTATTCATTAGATGATAAATATAATATTTAAATTTATTTATATCATTTTAAAAAAACTACTTCCTGAAAAAAAAAATGTCATAAACTACTCATGTAGTGAATGCTATGGCCCCTGTGTCGTGTATGCATTGAAAGGAATAGGGACTTGTGTTTACCAAAAAAAAATTAATAAAAGAAAGGGACTATATATGTGGGATATCTTTTTTTTTATAAAAGGCAAAAGCTAAATGGTGCACCCTTGCATCATTTAGTCACAAAACCCAAGAAAAAAGTTTTGAGGCATGTGATAAGTGTAATAATGAGACATATTTGACTTTTGTTTATGACTATAATACCCCTAGAAAAATTATATTCCTTTTATAGAAGTTTTATTTTTTGAAAATATTTAAATACTTTTCACCAAGTTTAGCCCCAAATAAAATTTTATCGCAAATTTTAAGGGTCAATCTTAAATTTTGAGACCCATTATCTTAGGGTTTTAGAAAAAAAAAATATAAACAATTTTAATAAGATTTAGTCACAACTAGAAATGTTATAATTTTTTAAAGGGTAAATTTTAAATTTTGGTACCCTATTAAGATTTTAGAAAATATTATAAACTATTTTTTAAAATTTTCTTGACTTAAGAAACTACCCATAATGATTTTTCATCTTTTATTTGATATAAGGGTAGTTTTGACATACAAATTCTCTCTTTTATGAACAATTATTATTTAGGAATTCTATACCCACTTTTTATGCAATCATTAGACCTTTTTAATATATTAATGGGATTTATTCTCTTGGATTTTGTGTCTAATTGGTGCATGGGTGCACCAGTTAGCTGGACTTGATAAAAATATGTGGGATATTGAACACACCTGATTTATAGATGCAAGTGCAACGCGCAACTTTATAGATCAAGCGGTCCCAATCCCAACGTCCAAACTTACGTCCGCTCTTAAATGCAAGAGGTTTTTGGGCTAATTTTTGGAGAATTTTCCCCCTTTCTTCGGGTCCATCTCGACCTAATTTCCTATATTTGTTCAGCAATTCAACAGTTAAACCTGTCGATGCAAATTAAATTATCAGTGTGGTTAGGCGAACAAAATATATAATGTGAAGTGCTGAGTTTGTCTCACGAATTGACTCGGAGACAAACTCAGTTTTAAAAAAAAAAATCAAAAGAAAATAAAAACTACCCATTAAAGAATAAATATAATAATTATATTTAATTTATATCTCTTAAAAAAAATTACCCATTGAAAAGAAACTGCCACAAACTACTACATTTAAGTTACTTTATTTTCATATTCACTTACGTAGTGAATGCTCTGTCTCTTGTATATTTGAAATGAAATTAATCAAAGGAGAGAAAACTTGTGTTTTAGTGTCATGATAAACATTAATTTGATAAATTAAAGGACTAAACCTTATAGTACGTATAATCTAATCAAAAAGTACTCTCTCTGTCCTTTGATAGATGTCCACTTCTAAAAGGATTTGTTGTCCCTATTTACATGTCCACTTTTGACTATTAAAGGTTAATTTTACTTGTATATCCCTAATCAATGCACCACTTTCTTAACTATCTTGAATGCAAACTCATCAAATAAGCTAATCACCATTTAGTATCTTGGAAGAAAAAAGAAGTAATTATAAAGGGAAACTCTTAATTCATGAAAAGAGAAACACTAAAAAATGGAAGAAACTATTAAATTTGTGTAGAAGTTAGTAAAAATATTGTTTTTCTTACTTAACGTGAGACAGTTAAAAAGGACATGTAATAGGGGACGGAGGGAGTATATATTAGGCAAAACGAGGATTTCACCAAAAAAAACGAGGATTTTTAGACATCCTTTAACAGATCAATATCTAATATATGTATCTATGCTGTTTTGTGTTGTTATTCAACAAATTAATTAAGATTTGAGATATAATTAGAATAATAATTAATTTTCTTACCATAGTGATTAGCATCTAGGAGATTCTCAACAATACTAACACCACTTGAGCTGCAGAATAAATTTGTGTCAATATCATTTGTTAGCTTCTTTTCAGATTCAGCCACAGCTAAGATAAGTTTAAATGTGTGGTCGTGGGTAAGCTTGGCAGCAAGATGAAATGGAGTTTCGTTGGAGTGATTTGGTTCCAAAAGCAAGCCTGGGTTCTTCTGGGCTATCATCTCTGCAGCTTCTGCGTTTCCCACGGAGGCCGCAACACTTAGAGCTGTGTTTCCTCGGTAGTCGGTTTTTCCCAGTGAAGTTGTGTCAATTTTCTCGACGATTTCCTTTACAAGCCAAAGAGCACCCTTGCAATTCACCAAAAGATGCAATAGAGTCTCGTAAAACTCTGTAATTGGAGCTGTAAGATGATCATCAGAAATCTTGTCCAATATTTGGGTCTTGATATCTTGCCATTTTCCTTGTTTCGCAGCCTTCCGGAACTTTGCATATCGATCAAGATCCACTTCCACGTTGCCCTCCTCCTTTTTCTCCCTTAGACGGCGTGTAATTGTTTCTATATTATTTATCCACACAAACAGGTAAAATAACTTTTAAGCCTGACTGAATTAATATGTGAATATCATCCGTATCAAATAATATATGTATATATATAATTACCTTCGGGATCATCCTTCGACTCTTCCGCCTTTGGTTTATTAGTCTCATCGTCAACTATATTTGCAGAATCATCGCCAGGTCGGGCGGTTGTACGGCCCGTAACTGCCCTCTTTTGTGGTGCACGGTCCATTGGCGGCCGGTGATGCATGCGCAAACCTCAGGGCCAAAGAGGAGCAATTTCTTAACTATGAAACTTACACATATATATAATACTTTATCAAGGCGCTTTACGCATTTATAATGAAATTCCACATTCATATTCAACAAAGTAATTAAAATGTGTTCCAATCTTTCAATCAATTAATTAAGCTCCATTAATTTCTTTGTCATTTCCGTTGTTATATAGTACTGAATTGTTGATCACTTGTTTTTAATTATTTTAATTACTTTTCACCAAAAAAAATTATTTTAATTACTACTTCTTTATACTAGGGTTGTTGTACCAAATAAAAAGAGGTTTCACACTTTGTTTTTACTTTAGCGTACGAATATATATATTTTTTTTAATATAGTAGTAATCAATACACTAGTAATCAGATCCATATTACTATAGCCGTCATCAGCTTCTGGTAAATGCATTCCTTCACAACGTCGCCATCAGCTTCAATGTATATATTAGTACTATAAATAAATATATAAATGACATCCGCAGCACTGCGTCATATCCTTAATATTTTTTATAACCATAATAAATTAAATGAATGAAATACATAATTATCTTTCTTGTTCATAGAATAATATTGTACATATGTATAGCATATATACAATAATATAGTATTATTTTTTAATAAAAGGAAGGGTTAATTAATAATTAAGATCAACCGGGGATATGTCGTGGGAAATACACCACTAAAACATCAGCGAGAAGGCAATTAATACCAAGTCCAAGAGTTGAATATAACTTTCAATATACAGTAAAACTTCTATAAATTAATAATGTTGGGATCATGAAAATTTATTAATTTAAAGAGTTATTAATTAATCGATAAATTAATAAAATATTAATTTAAAGAGTTTTTTATTCCATAATATAAATTTTATTATATAAATAAATATAACTAATATACATAAATATATATTCATTGTTTTAAGTATTCAAACCATTGACTACAACTCTTCAGAATTTTTTGTTGCAGTTCGAGAAGACAACACCGGAACTTTTAAGTGCAATGGGAAGAATTAGTGTTTAAATCCAATCAGATTTAAATTTCATGAAAAAACAACAATAAATTCATATTTTACTAAATTGTCTTAGATATATATGTAAATTTTAGATAATTATTAATTTATAATATTGATGGGATTATATAGATATATAAGGGTTTTTATAAAAATTATTATCTTATTAATTTATCGAAATTACTAATTTTTATAACTGATCCAAGTCGGGACCGGAATAAAATATTACTTTAGAGAAGCTATTAATTTATCGAATATTAATTTATGAAAATTTTACTGTAAAACAAAAACCAAGTTGGCAAAAAGCAAAAAACAACCAAAAATAGCTAAAAAGTCAGCACCGGGAATCGCTTGGAATATAGTATATACCCTGTCCCTAAACCTATATATATATATATAATTAAAAAGTAGCCGTAGTCTGTTTTCTTTTCGTAAAAGGAAAGATTTGACTTTTTTCGGATTAGATGTGTAAAATGTAAAATAAGAAGAACAAGAATAGAACAGTTGTGAATAGTTCCAATATGTTTGGATCATGGGCTCTAATTTTAACTTTTTTTTTTTTGAAAAGATTCAAGCTTCATCATTAAAGGATTGATCAATTTATAAAGGTTAAAATATTTAGGTCTCTGCAATGGAAAAAAAATGTTTAATTTCGTCCTTGTAATCAAAGACCATATCATGAGTGGGTCAATTAAATCTATCGATACCCTAATTTACAATTTGGGTAAATTCGTAAATGAACTTGTGAAATCAAGATGAGTGATCTAAATTTAATCTTAATTTCCTAGTTTTATTTGGATTTTGACCACCTTGACTCTAAGTCAGATAGGAAAGGGATTTCATTTTCCTAATTTCTTATAATTGGGCCGAATTTTGGGAATAATTATTGAATAATAATAATTATAAAATAATTATTACTAGCTCGGTAATAATTGTCAGATGAGAATTGAAGTTATCTCACATGATCTTCAATTTTAACGAAGGCTTAATTCTTATGTGACTGCAATCCTAATTTTATGAAATACCTAATGCCATGTCTAATTTAGGCATGTGGCATGATATGTAGCGCAACATGGCTTAGCCCCAACCGCTCATGCCCTAATTTGATCGATCATCCAAGTCCAAAATACAACTTTGCATTTTGTTTAATTAAGGACAAAAGGCAAAATTTATGAAATTGATGGGGCTAGGGAGGTGCGACTTCAAAATTGAATAACCATGATGACCCTTGAACTTCATAGGTCATTCTGGCAAAATTTCATCTCAATTGGACTTAAGATGAAAAACTTACGCACATTTTTCAGTTAAGGACAATTTGGGGTGTGAAATCAACTTCATTATGATGGAGATATCAATTTCGACCAGAACTTTTCCCATGGTCTTAAAATGATATTCGAACCTTACTTGTGAAATTTTGACTCAATCCAACATCGTTCATAACTTTTCCGCAGTTTTCAATAAAGGACACTTGCTCGGAATAGGTCAAATTGGAACTCGAATTGACTTTATTTTCATGAAGTCATTTTAGATATGTCATATTATGGATGAAGGCAAATAAATTTCATGGTTTGCTCATTTTTGCCATTTGATGATAACTTTTGCATTTCTTTCAATAAAAGACATAGGGTTTTCCACCCCGGTTTAGTCATTTTTGAATCCGATATCTGTTTTAACTGAACCATAGCCCAGATATGGCCAAGTCATGCTGTATTTCATGTCTGTATGGATTACGGTCGAAATTGGGTTCAATTTAGCTATTTTTTCAGCAAATCAAGTTGCAGTTCAGAGGAATCAAAGCCCCGCCAAGTTGGATTGCGTCCGAATTGAGAAAATCAAGCCACGGGCATGTTGGATAGGTGATGGTCGGCCTTGGTGATCATTTTGGAGGTAGTCAACATTGAAGATCATATCAGAATCTCCTAACAGTTTCCAGGAAGGTTCCTTGAATCGTCAAAATAGGAAGTGAATCAAGCAGGGCAAGTCAAATAGAAGAAACTACTTAGTCAGCAAGTTTGGAGCAGGCTAGGCCGCCCCCTATATAAGGAGCATGCCCCTCCCTCCTTTTTTCACAATTCTCACACTTCAACACATCTCAAACATACTTTTTTAGCCCCAAAAATGCTCTGTGCAAAAACCTAAGTTCCGCACTTATTTTCTTTCAGGCTCCGCGTCTTTTTCTCTGCAGAAACTCTGCAAAACTGTTCTCTGTTCATCAAGTTCTTCATTGTTCTTGATATTTTCCTTATCTCAATCTTGTCTACACAACATTTTCTCTTTGTAATCTGTTTCAAGCAAATCAAATAACAATCTTTAATTATTTTCACTTTTTGTTCTTCAAAAAACCTTTAATCATTTGTCTGTAAGCAATCTAAAATCAATGATTTAAACACTTTTGTGTGACTTTGAATCAGGATCCCTGCAACTCGTTTGATCTTTCCAAATGATATTTTACTTTTCAAGTTTTACAAAAGTTTTTGTTATTTTTATACAAAAATAACTGGCACACCTCGGACCTTTCTCTTTCCTCAAAGAGATCTAACGTCAAAAGACTCTTTTGGGCGCAAAGGAAAATTTGGCGCAACAAAATCCAATCAATAACGGCATAATTTGTGGCAATTGACAACTTAATTGACCTAATCTTGTGTGTACATACATAAACTAAATTGATCAAATTTTGCAAGTATAGACACTAAATTGATCACTTTTTGAATCGCATGGATGAAATAGATCATAAGAAGGTTAAAGTTTCATTTTTGTTTATTCAAGAACTGGAACTAACGGTTCGAAAACGAAACCGAACCGCGAGCAGGGCTATATATAAAGTTCACTGTCAGTATTTGCTTTTTTTATATATATTTACAAGTTAACCTTGTTCGACCCGAGTTGGCCCCACTATGTGGGTAAAGCTCTCCCAACAATGATTATCTTCATTCACAAGACTCGAACCCAAGACCTTTCTTAAGGGGAACAAGTGTTAAACCACTTAAACCAACCACTTGTTGGTACTATCAATATTTACTTGACATCGAAAACTTGCAGAGCAATGATAAAAGTGGCACAAAGTGGAATTATTGAATATACACTTTTAAGATGAGAAATTATTACATGGACCGGGTCCACCACGTCAACCATGATTCCGACCAATAAGATTTTGACAAGTCAGATTTTTTCCGACAATTTCTAAAACCCTAGCCAATAAATGTCCTAATTTAGGGACTTACCCTGTAAATCTCATCTAGTGAAACTTGAGGTTAAAACGGGTGCTAAATTAGTGTCTAAATTTTAGGAAAAAATCTGACTTGTCACAATCTTATTGGTCGAGACAATGGATGACGTGGTGGACCTGATCTATCTAATAATTTCTCTTTTAAGATGTTGTTTTAATGAAGGAAAATACTTTCTTGCCCCACCCTGATTTTATCGTCAGTTATCCAGCCTAATAATTAAGGTAACAAATTAATTCCAAGTTTTAGCCCCTAGTTACAAATAAAGAGGTTTGCAAGGTAAATCCTTTGATTTTAGGGTATTATTAAACAGGGAATTTTAGAAATTATGGTAACTTTTTCTAATGTCACGTCAGGCAGAATATTAGACAGTAGAATTAGATGGGGTAACTAGTATTACTCTTTAATTAACTAGTCTTCGTTTCCACGTGCGTTGCACGTAACTCATCATGTTTAAATTAAATGAAAATAAAAAGAGTAATTGAAATTAACTATAAGTCAAAGGAAATAACTCATATTACCCTTCTTCTTTTTTGTTTTTTTGATGAAAAAGCAAATTAAACTTTCATTTATATCAACGAAAGTACAAACTCGATACTGATATTACAATAATTTTTCAGAATGTACTTATCCTGCTTGAAAATGTTTCAGCAAAATTGTGTAAATCATTCCCCGTATCAATGAACTTTGTTGGAAAACCCAAAGCATCTGTCTCGAATCATGTCGATAACTCTGTATCACGTCTGGCAATCCCTCGTTTTTGCTTGTTTTTCCAAACAAAACGCTTTTACCAACGATATAAAAGTAACTGATCATTTGAATAACAGATCTTTTCCATGGCATGAAAAAGAAAAGCCATACAATCTCACCACATATCCTAATGGAGAAGATCGACAATCCTCAAATCGGTTGTAAGATTCAGACTATTGAACACAAACTTACTCAACAATACAACCTAACTCAACAAAACAAACTTACGAAATTGAAACCCCCCCCCCCTCCCCTAGTGTGTTAACCAAGGAGGAGAAAGGGGTAAACAAAAGCACTAAATAAAAACCCTAAAAAATAAAAACTAACAGAGACGACTGGAGTCTAGAGGGGAGAGAGGAGAAGGGTACTGCAGCTAGGGTTAACACACCGTTTTCCTACTTTACTCTTCTTCTAGTTTAAAAAACTTTAAATTATTATTACACACTCCAATACATTACACTCCAAAAATAGAAACATATCAATTACAATAATTAAATTTTAAGAAAATTATTAATTTATTTAGTTGATAAAAAACATGATAAATAATTAATGTTTAGACAACATATTTTAACTTTTAAACTTCAAAGTAACAATAATAATACTTTTATTGGTTTAATAATTGGGTTTTGTATAGAACTACCAAAAAGTCTCCATTTTTTTAAAATTAAAATGGTAAAATAAAATATTTTAAAAAGTTTTAAATTTAATTAAATAAAAATATTTCAGTCGAAGAATACTATAAAAGTTTAAACAATGTAAATATATTGAGAAATTTTCTAATATCTCTAAGGTTTTTAATTAAAGCAGTCAAATGGTAAAAAAAAAAAGTTATAAAGTTAAATAAAAATAAAGTTTAAGTTGAGTAAAACTATAAATGTTTAAACAATTGAATTTTAGAAATATATTCGAAAAAATTATAATATATCTAATTTTTTTAATTAAAATAGTTATAGAGATATTAGATTTACTTAAATAAAAATAGTTTTTAAGCAAACAAAAATAGAGCTTTTAGTTGAATAAACTTTAAAAGTTTAAATAATGACATTTAAGAAATATATTCAAAAAATAAGGATATAATCGTCTATTCATAAATTTTACAAAACTTATACTTTTACATATACTAGTCATCACTTTCATGTGCCTTGCACGTGACCTAAAATGTTTAAATTAAATTAAAATTAAAATCTTAAGTATACTACTAATTTTATCCTAAAGAAGCCTATTATTACAGCTGGCAAAATTTCACTCGAGTACGGGTATCCGACTCGATCGTCTGAAACCAAACCTTATCCAACCCGATTCGACCAAAAAATCAACTTAATCCGAAACCGAAATGACCCGACCTCAAATCCTTAATGACCCGAACCTGAATCGACCTGAATCCGGTCAATCCGAGATTAATTTTAAATTACCCGAATCGGGATTAATTATATTTAAATAACCCGAATTAGAAAAGAAATCAACCTGAAAATCGGAGGCTCAAACCCGAAATTCTCTGAACCATATGACCCGAAACTTAAAAAAAACTGAACCAAAATTGACCCAAACCCAAATGACCCAACATTTGAGCAATCCGAATCCAACCCAACCTAAAACCGAAAATTAACCGAACCCTTTTAACCCAAAATTTCCTTAACCCGAAACTAACCTAACCCACATAACCGAGTCCAAATCCAAGCCAACCAGCCCATTTATATATACATTGAATTTTACTATCAAAGTAACAGAAGAAATCATCTCACACAAAGAAAATTATTAACAAAATAAAATAGCAAATTTGAACACACAGTAAGGGTTACATTTATCTAGTAAAAAATTAATTATAAATCAAATAAAATAATTGCACGTTAGGGAAATAATAAATTTTAATCATAATACATTAATCTAATAGAAACATATCGATCACAATAACATTTTAAATTAAAATGGTAAAAATAAAATAATAATAATAAAATATCGAATTTAATTAAATGAAAATAGAGTTTTTAATAGAATAAAACTATATATTAAAAATTTTAATATATCAATTTTTCATTGAAAAATAGTAAAATGGTAAAAAAAAGATATTATAAAGATATTAGATTTAATAATTGAATAAAAATAGAGTTTTTAGTAGAATAAAACTACAATAGTTTAAGTAAGGGCATTTAAGAATATTATTCAAAAATTAAGGGTATAATGGTTGATTCAAAAGTTTTACAAAACTCGTACTTTTATATATAATATAATATAGATATAGATATAGATAGTATAAGATTAGTTCTAGCTAATTGTATTTTGTTAGTATTCAAATAAGTCCAGTGACCCTTCCACCGCCGCCATGGGAAATCTTGTTTGTTGTAGTAATCTCTCCTCCAGTGAGACTCTTTTCCCTCCAGGATTCCTAGTGAGGGCGTCTTCTTGTCGATTGTACAAGGGTCTTCTATCCATTTTATTTTCAAAAAATCTCATCCAAATCTTAATCCTATCTCTGCCCGTTCAAAATTATACTGCCCTAGGAAATCTTAACAGCTTTGTTTTTGAATTCGAATTTTTGGATCTGGCAAGTTTCATTAGTTTTTGGTTTTCTATATTATCCCTAGCGAATTGGCTTTGGTGGTACTGGCAATTTTCTATTCTCTCTATTCTAAATTATTTTCCTCTGTTTACTTATTCCTGGGGTGATTTGTTCCTTGTGATGGCGGGCACTCTCTCAAACCTTTGCTCCAACATGACCATTAATGAGACTGATAAGCAAAGAGTTGTTTTAGCGCCAGAGTTGATCTCTGAATCGGAAGGTGAGATGGTCTGGTTCTTTTTGGTGGGCAAAATTTTCTCCAAAAGGCGAATCAATATGGAGGCTTTCCGCAATGTGCTATACCAGGTGTGGAGATTGGAATCAAAGTTTCAAATTAAGGAGGTTGGCAACCGATTGTTTGTTTTCCACTTTGAGGACGAGTTATAGAAGGATAGAGTCCTTCTAAATCAGCCATGGAGCTTCAATAAGGCCCTCCTGGCGCTCAACGATTATGATGGCTTTGGAGCTCCAGAAAGTATCCCTTTTGAATCCACTCCTTTCTAGATCCAAATCCATGGCCTCCCGATCAAAATGATGAATGAGAAAACAACTATTGCAATTGGTGAAGCGGTTGGCCCGGTGTTGGAGGTGGATGAAGATTGGGGTCGGTTTTTGCGAGCCAGAGTTCAAGTTAATCTTGTCCAGTCTTTGCTTGATGATATGATTGTGGAAACTCCAAGTGGTGAGGCAATTGTGCAATTTTACTATGAATAACTACCCGATTATTGCTGGATCTGTGGGTTGCTTGATCATTTAGATAATGATTGCCCAATTGGTGTCAATTTGAGGAAGTCCCACCATAAGGTTGTTAAGAAATACTCGAGGAGTTTGAAAGCAGAATCACTTAATGTTCGTACAGGGAGAAGTCCAGGGTCGGATGGAAGCTTTCAGAGGGGCTCAAATGGTGGCTGGTTAACTCCGAATAATGGTGCAAGAGCAGCTGGTAGCGGTGTTCATGGTAGTGGAAGTAGATCGGTTCCTGCAAAATCTATTACAGGAGGCGGTGCTTCATTCCGTAACCATGTTGACAGCATGGTGTTGAGGGGCAAACAACCGGTGGCGCGTGCACTCTGCTTTGAAGATAGGTCATGTGAAATAATCTCCCGGATGGAAAGGAGGACTGTTGGAAAAATCCCGATACCCCAGGGTAGTTGGAGAAATGGTAGGGAGGGCTATAACAGAATTGATAGGGATCATGGGCAAACGGTTGGAACTAGCAAAGGAAAGGAGAAAGTCAATCCGAATATTGGGCATGATATGGGGGTTTCTAAAATTCGGGGAGTTGAGGAAAGTTCGGGTGAGTCTCCATTACCAGCGGAGGTGATTCGTTTAATCCATAACTTACCATATTCTTGTTCTCAGCCTCAAACTAAGAATGTGCCAGATGGGCCTGCTACAGGCCAGGAGATCCCAGGAATTGGGTCAGGGGTTTTGGGCCTTGGCATTGGTGATAATGCTCATGTTTTAAGGGAGGAAGTAGCTGCAAGCCCAAATATTATACAGAATAGGTTGAAATGCCAGGTTAATAATGTTGCTGCATATTCAACAGATGATAGCTATGACCCGGATTCACCGTTTGTCTTTGGAGCTGGTGCGTCGTGCTCTAGGAGAGTCAGAAAGTGGAAGAAACATGCAAGAGCTCAAGAGCATTTTTCGGTTGATCTTTTGTGCCATGAACCACCTCTCCGAGCAGGTACAAAACGACCTACTGGTGATTCTTTTTACCAAACTAGCAGCAATGGAGGAATCTTTAAGAAATCGAGGGAAGCTGATATGGAAGTGGATACTCATGAAGGTGCAATGCCAGCCCCACCAGGAGCTTTTGACGATGATGAAAAGGGTTTTATACCGGTTGAAAATGAAGATGAAACGGCGGAGGTGGAGGAGACCCATCTCCGCCGAGAAAAATGAGTTGCATTGTATGGAATTGTCAGGGGTTGGGGGGCACCTCGGGCAATTCATGCTCTAGTTAATTTAGTGAATTGTAATAAGCCCTCCTTTTTATTTTTGTCTGAAACTAAGAGGAAAAAGAATGAAATAGACTGGATTAGATATCGTTTAGGCTATGATAATTGTTTCACTGTTGATAGTGAGGGTAGAGTTGGGGGCTTAGCCCTGTTATGGTCTAATGATATTACAGTTCATGTTTTATCTTATTCTAATTCCCACATTGATGCTTCTATTGTCAATGATTCTTTGGAACCATGGCGTTTAGGGTTATGCGTGAATCTTGGAATTTACTCCGTTTATTATACTCACAATCCACCTTGCCTTGGTTATGTGTCGGTGACTTTAATGAAATTTGGGCAAATTCGGAGAAATATGGTGGCGCTTGGCGTCAAGAATCTCAAATGCAGTCGTTTAAACAAGCTGTTGAGGATTGTGAGTTGAGGGATCTTCCGGTTATAGGCCCTTTGAAGACTTGGAGTAGGAGAATTAATGGTGAATTAGTGTTTGAAAGATTGGACCGGGCTTTAGCTAATGAGGCTTGGTTTAATAATTTTGGGGAATCGTTTGAAAAACATATTGTATCACTTGCATTGGATCATCTGCCTTTGTTGATCACAATTACGAATTGCCCTAGATCGTCACCTGTTTTGCGGAAGATTTTTCATTTTGAGTCTATGTGGTGTTCCCATGAAGGTTTTCGAGAGGCGGTTGTGAGGTCTTGGAAGTCAGACCAGGCGAGGAACATTGTTGAAAAGATAGCAGAATGCAGCAAAGATTTGGAGATTTGGAACAAGGAAGTTTATGGCAATATTCGCACCAAAATTGCAAAAACAAAACGAAGTTTGGAGG